>JAJGRW010001292.1:443331-504049 GCA_025461045.1 Carex parvula | reverse complement strand
ATATATATATATATAGAGGAGGGATCGGATGACACCTCTTTTTGGTGACATCTCTTGTTACCACATCCATTTTTTTCATTTTCAAAGTCCAAATCGTCGATCCAAACCGTTCAACATGATCTCCACAATAAAATGTACTTGCAGATCAAATTTTACATTTTTTTTGAATTTTTTACTATTTATTAGTATTTTACAAAAAAAACAGCCATACTTAGACCATTGAATTTTGTACCGATCTTAATAAATAGTAAAAAAATTCAAAAAAATGTAAAATTTGATCTGCAAGTACATTTTATTTAGATAATCATGTTGAACGGTTTGGATCGACGATTTAGACTTTGAAAATGAAAAAAATGGATGTGGTAAAAGAGATGTCACCAAAAAGAGGTGTCATCCGATCCCTCCTCATATATATATCCCAATAATTCATATTAAAAATACTGGGGAAACATCTATAACTACTGTATTAATACAAGCTAGCTAGCCGAAGTAAAATGGATACAACAACAATTTGTAAAATGTGAAAACCGATCATGAAATCATTATTTAACTACTTCTCTCAACGTGCTTTGATAATTACATAATAAATCATTCTTTAAGCACCAGCATGGCTAGCAACAAACCCCACGACAACATAGGTCTCCGCAGCAAGGTCTGTGTCGATAGGGTTTAGGAAATGGTATTCTAGGATTAGAATATGACCGCCCTGAAATGTGAAAAAGTTGAAAATATATATGAATATGGAGTTATACTAAACACCGTATATATAAAGAAACAACGAATTTTTTTTATGTACAAATTAATAAAGCAGTATAGTTAATTATATTATACTACTAAACTAGAGATCACCAAAGTCGGTTTTCTCTTAAAAAAGGTGCTAATTTTGTGTTATTTGAACAAATAGATATTATTTGGATTGAATGGTGCTGATCTGAATAGAGCAAGTCCAAATTCCATATCCATGAGCGATATTTCATACGTATTTCGAACCTACGACTTTTCGCACGGAAGGCTAACTCTCAAGCTGAATAATATAATTAAAATAACATTTGCACTAATATGAATTGCACCAAATTAATATATTTTAACACTATTTCGATTAGTTCTCTTCAACACTATTCTCATATACTAGATATATATAGTAATTAAATCCCTATTTTTCTGCCCTTAAACTTATTGTTGCCTATTACTTGTTTAATCCTTTCTTGAAAACGAAAGACTACATTGTAAATATGGAGACCCATGGCAATATCATCTATTCTTTTTTTTTTAACTACACTATTAATCTATAATATGGTTGTACATTATTATCTAGTCACTCAGAACGAGAGAGCATTTACCACTACCTGGCGGTTTAGTAAGGGACCTGTAGGGGATTCCAGCAGAAGCAGCAGGTTGCATGGCCATAGCGCTGAGCAGCAAACAGAGAATCACCAATACACTCTTCATTTAATTTTGCTCCCCAAAAACTCTACACACTACCAGTAGCAATAGCAGTAGCAGTAGCAGTAGCGGTGTCCCTTGATTTCTTCCATCTTCATCATTTTATAATGAAAATTATAACAAGACTTGTGCAAGTCAAGTCCCTCCCTGCCTCTGCTTTCCCAAGTCTGAATTAATTTGTCTCGGTACAGAATAATACCTCTAACTTGATTAACATTTCCTGCACGAAAGCAATAATTACAAAATTCCGGTCAAGATACAACGCAAATGTCAAACTCTAATTACTTCTGCTGCTTTCACCGTGGAACATTCGGTTTACTAGATCTACGACCAACGATAGTTTCAACGGTCAAAGGGCCCATGCCAAAGGCAGGCCGCACGGCCCATATTAACTTGTTCCATCTCTTATTTGTTTTACTTTTTTTGACATGAATTTCTTAATATTTTGTTTGCTTGCTATTGTTTCAACATTCAATAAAAATAAATCTAATATTTACATATTTCTTTAGTGCTTTTCCTATCTTGTGATGCGGGGATTCTCCGTCAGCACTTAATTTAAGCGGATATGTAGAAGAAAGTTTGTAATAGAGAATCTGACCGACATTTTTATTAATATCCAACGTTTAATACAAATTATTAATTCTGCCTAGAATTCGACTCAATATCGAAAAATACCCAAGCCGGCCAGAAAATGGCCAGCTTATCTAAGCCGGCCATTTTCTAGCCGGCTTACTCCATTTTTTTTTTTTTTTTTTTTAGAGAGAGAGACACTATGAAGATCAAAATATTGAAATCTAACTCTGAAAATTTGAAATTTTTGTTTAAATTATGTGTTATATTACTTCTTTTGATGTATAATTAGCATATTTATACTAAAATACGCTAGATTACATGAAATTATGTTGAATAACACTAAATTATGTTCAATTATGTTCAATTATACTAAATTACGTTAAATTACAATAACTTCGCTAATTATGCTGAAATATAGTAAATTATGGTAAACTACGGAAAATTACGCTAAAGTAGACCGATTCTGTGCCAACTTTCATGAATCATGAAAAATAGTAAAAAAATTCCAAAAATAGTTAAAATTGGTAATCTGCAAGTTCATTATGTAACTAATTTACTGAGCTACTTGGATTGAATGATAGAAATGAAAATCTTAATCGGAAACTTCAACTCAAGTTTTGAGGCTCTTCCCTTTGTTTTTTGCCGATTCTGAATTTCAAAATCTAGCGTAGCGGGAACGAACGCATGTGCATTTTCGCAAGCTTTCCGAAAAATGGTCATTTGTTAAAATCGGACACTCGAGCGCCGTTTTATGACCGTTTGAAGTTTTATCGTCGTTTTTCGCTTTTTCAGTGAAGATATCGTCCATATTCATTTGTAATTTATCGTAATTTACCGTATTTTAGCGTAATTTAATGTAATTTAGCGTAATTTAACATAATTTAGTGTTATTCAACATAATTTAAATTAATCTATCGTATTTTTGTATAAATATGTTAATTATACATTAAAAGAAGTAATATAACAAATAATTTAAACAAAAATTTCAAATTTTGATCTTCTTAGTGTCTCTCTCTCTAAAAAAAAAAAAAATGGAGTAAGCCGGCCAGAAAATGGCCGGTTTACTCTGGTACCTAAGCCGGCCATTTTCTGGCCGGTTTGGGCATTTTTTGATATTAGATCGAATTCTGGGCAGAATTAATAATTTGTATTAAACTTTGGATATTAATAAAAATGTCGGAGAATCTGAACTTGCTTTGAGCAGTATATATATGTGCTCGTGGGCTTACTACAAGTCTATCATCAAAAATCAAAAAGGAAATTACTACAAGTCTGTTAAGCTTTTTTTTTCTTTTTCTAGGTGAAATGCTTGTTACCCTTTCCCTTTTTTATCCTAAGGAAAATGTTTTTTACAGAGTGTTTTAATACCTCAGACAGAAATGATTCGAGGGAAATGATCGTGTTAGATACGTACGTGCTACTTCGTTAATTTACTTTTTTGTAAATGCTAGAAATAAAAAAATATCTGAAAATAGTGTTTGGTGGTGGGCCCCGATAGTCGGATCTAAGACGTTAAAACCGATCTAATTATCGGTACAATCATGATCAATATTAATAAATTATATATAGGCAGTTCAATTTGTCTAGTCTAGCCCTGTTAAATGATATATACAATACAGAAGCATGTCCCATTTTGTTAGTCCAAATATAAAAGTACTGCAGATATCATCTATATATATATATATATATATATAGTTAGTTTACTAATTAATACAAGCCGAAATAAAATGGATACAATATGTAAAATGTACTTGTGTTGTGCCTCATGCAACTTGGCTTTCAACTAGGTAATTACATAATAAATCATTCTTAATTGTTGCTATTAGTTTCCAGAAATCTCGCTTATTCATTCACCAACATCGATCGATCGCAAGCAGCACCTCTAACACCACCAATCCTTCTCCGTGCAGTGCTTGGAGGGGCCATAGATACTAGAAGTTCCAGGTCTTCCAGTACCTCTAGTACATGGCTCTGAATTTGTGCAGAAGTTGAGGACGTGAATATGGGATATATTAAACAGTTAGAAAAACTTGAGTAAGGCTAAGGTACTATGGATAGCATAAGGTTTTCCGTGCTACGGTCTCAAAAACCTATCGTATAAACTTTAAATTTCAATTTAAGTAGCTCAGTAAATTGTTTATATAATAAACTTGTTTAATACCAATTTTTACTATTTTTGAAATTTTTATCTATTTTTTATGATTTATGAAAGATAGCAAAAAATAACCTTGACAATTTTTTTTTTAAATAATTTTTTGCCATCTTTCATAAATAATAAAATAATAGTAAAAAAATTCTAAAAATAGTAAAAATTGATATTCTACAAGTTCATTATATAATCAATTTACTGAGCTACCTAATCGAAGTTTGAAGTTTATATAATAGATTTTTGAGGCTGTAACACGGAAGATTTTATGCTATCCATAGCACCTAAGCCTTACTCGTACTATAATATGGACTGTTACGTACTGTGGGCTTGGCGATGAAGATTAATTTTGGTTGTACATGATTAATTATTAAGCTACAAAGAACGAGATCGAGATAATACTTACTTGGGATCAATCCTGGTTTACCAGCTGGTTGTGAGGAGTTGGCGTCAATAGCAGCAGTTTGCATGGCCAAAGTGCTGAGCAGCAAACAGATGATCATGAATTCAGTCCTCATTTTTCTCCCAAAAAACTCTACACACTACCAGTACAAGTTTTCAATCTTCACCATTTTATACTGGTAATTTATAACAAGACTTGAGCAAATCAACTCCCAAGTCAAGTCCCTCCCTGCCTCTGAATTGATTTGACTTCATCACTCCCAATTTGGTTAACATTTGCTACACGGAATGACTAATAACAGTATGAATTCATGTCACCCAAGGTAACTCAAATTTTGTGTTTCAATCCGGACCATCTGATCTACTTTGGGACAGATATTAATGGGACCCCATGCATTCCATCTAGGATCAGATTGGTCCAGGTTCTGATCAGACGGTCTGAATTTAAATAAAAATTTTGAATTACTTTGTGATACAAACTATAACAAGATTACGATCAAAGTAGAACGCAAATTAATGCCTTAGTCTTACTTGGGTTGCTTTGCTGAATTACTGACCTCCACTATCAAGTTAATTTGAATTTGGAGTGGAGCTGTCTATTCCCTTGGACCATGTTCTATCTCTTTTTTAACTTTTTACTTGGGTTGCTTTGCTAAATTACTGACCTCCACTATCATGTTAATTAATTTGAATTTGGAGGGGAGCTGTCTTTTCAGTACTGTATAATTTCAGAACATATAAATGAAGTTCCCATGGAGAGAATTTTATATTATTATAAAAATATTATAAATTACGAAAAGGAAAGACAAAGAGTACTTTTATTTTTAGATACATATAAAGAAGGATCGGTAGAATTTTTTTACCGATTTAAAAATTTTTAACCAGTAAAAATTTCAACGATCCAAATTTTTTTAATTTTTTTCTGTGGTCAGTGGTTTGAATGAGTAGAAAGAAGAACTATTTTTTTTGGAAGTTACTTTTATATAATTTTAGAATTTGATGTATAAAAGGATCGCGACAAATGATCCGGATCCAAAGTTTGGACCAAGATCCATAGCTTGAATCCAAATATTTGTATTTTTTTTCCAGCAACAAACATATGACAATATAATAAAATAGTGGCCATAAAAAATTTAGCATGAAAATGTTTGGATCTGAATTATTGATCTTGTTCCAAATTCTAAGATTATTCTTATATTTTTCAATAATAATTTCTAAAAATATAAAAGAAAATCTCTTCATCTCCATTCAAACAAATGATCGACGGAAAAAAAAAAAAAAAAAGTTTGGATCGGTAAAAATTTCACCAATCATTTTATGCATTGAAAAACAAATTAAAGTACTCTTTCTGTTTTTCTCTATTATTTTATTATATTTTCTATAAATAAGAAATTATCTTCCTTGGACCATGTTCTATCTCTTTTAATTTTAATTTGTTAACTTTTTGTTTGCTTTTGTTTCAAAATTGAATAAACCTAATCAATATATATATATATATTCAAACTTCGTTAGTGCTTTTCCTAACTTGTGATGTGGGGAATCCGTGTTTGTTCTTGCAACAGGAAATGTTTTTCAAAATATGTAATAGAAAATCTGAACTTGCTTTAAGCAGTATTTGGTCTTGTGGGCTTACTAAAACCTATGACCAAACATGGTAACAACGATAAGATGGAGGGCCCATGCCAAAGGCAGGCCGCACGGCCCATCACCATGACCAACAAACTCATTGTACACTGGTTAAATTAAAATGCATTACAATTCACAAGATTAGTTGGAATTTCATTTAATACATTGGATGAATTATTAGAACACAATATATCCAAATAATATATGGTAAAAGTAATGCCCTATCATCTATAATTAATTTTTTTGGGAAACAATCATCTATAATTATTGTATTAATACAAGCTGAAACAAATGGATACAATAGGCAAAATGTACTTGTGTGCTCTCAACTTGCTTTAAACAAGATAATTACATAATATATCATCCTTAATTGCTGCTATAATTAGTATCCAGAAATCTTTATCGTTCTTCTATCGGCATCTCTAGCAGCATCCATTACCACAACAACTATCCTGGCAGGCGCACCCGAAATGGATTGTAGATATCGGGTCTTCTCCTTTGGTTAGACCAGCCCGGTCTGAATCTGTGCAGAAGTTGACAACATATGAATATGGTCTTATATTAAACACTCGTAATATTACGATCCAAACAGCCAAAAAACACCATTCAGAATCTGTCACTATCCACGAAGGTAAAACTAGTGTTTACTGCCGGTATCCTCGCGGTTCCTCTCGTTGGTAATAGTCACTTTTTACCCTCGCACAGATAGTGTCAATATTGTTTTTCCGTACCCTCACGAATGAATACATTGTAATGGAGACACATGGCTTATCTATTGGTTTTCAAAATACTATAATATGGACTCTTACTGTGGACAAGGAGATGAAACTTAATTTTGGTTGTACATGATTATTAAATCACTCAGAACAAGAGAGAGCATTCACCTTCGAGGACTATTCTACGGCGTGGAACATAAGCGGAGACGCCAATAGAAGCAGTTTGCATGGCCATAGCACTAAGAAGCAAACAGAGGATCATGAATTCACTCCTCATTTTGTTGCTCTACTAGTAACAGCAGCACTGGCAGTGTCCCTTGATTTCTTCCATCTTCATCAACAATTTCTTTGCAATTTCTGGAAACTAATAGCAACAATTAAGGAAAATTTAAAAGCGGGAGACAACATAAATTTTCCTTAATTGTTGCTATTAGTTTCCAGAAACCTCGATCAAACATGTGCTGGGTTGATTATAGATTCGTGGATCTGGAGCATGTGAATATGGTATAGTATTTGGCCTTGAATTTGTGCAAAAGTAGAGAACATATGAATATGGAGTCAAATTAAACTCATCTCAAAAGAAACAAGGGGCAACTGACTATGACCATATATATAGGCCAATCCAGTTGAGAGAAATGCGTTCAATTGACTTCACTTCAATTCTGTCATCGATTCATAAATAATTTGCAATAAAATAAAAAAATCAATTTATAAATAATTTTCTTAATTTTTAATATTCCCTGCAATCGATTTTCCAATTTATCACCCAACACTTTAATTTCCTCTCTGTGTGTTAATTTGCCTTTGTACTTCAATCCTCGACTGTGGCTCAATTTCGTTTTCAAGACTTGGATTGAAACCGAATCAAATCACAAAAGACGATCAAATATTCAAGTAATCTTATGATATTAGTAAAATATAATTTGTAAAACACTTGAAAATCTAGAAATTTTGAGTTGAGTTTATGAAATAGATTCATGCCATTAAGGTGTTTGATGAAATGCTCCAATGAAAATTGGATTCATTTTTTGATATAGAGTACTTATACAGCCAATACCATTTTCTTTTCTACTCGGATAGTTTGTATTGTATGAGAGGAACAATGCACATCACAATTCACAAGACATTCATTGGATGATTTGAACACAATATATTCAAATAATTTGTAGTACAAGTACAACCAAATCATATAAAATTACTTTATTAGTAAAATCCACAATTATGTTCTCTCAAAACTTGCTTTAATTATAGTTGGTAATTACATAATTGATCATCCTTAATTGTTACTATTAATTAGTTTTCAGAAATCTCCATCATTCTTTAAGCACCAGGAGGGCTCCTAGCGGCATGCAATGCACTTGCCTCCTCCACGAATTGGAGATGTTTTAGGTCCTTTAGTACCGGGCCCCGCCATTTGATATGTTTTAGGTCCTTCAATACCGGGCGCTGAATTTGTGCAAAAGTTGAGAACATATTAATGAATATTTATGGAGTTAGATTAATTAAACAGTGATAAAAAAAAAAAAAACCACGATGTTATTCATTATTAATTTTGGTTGAACATGATCATTAAGTCACTCGGAACGAGAGAGAACACTTACGTAGCTCCACCGGCTGTAAACTTGTTATGCGTAAAATCATTTAGTACGTTAAGGTTGACCACTTCAAAAGTTGAGAACATATGAATATGGTGATATATCTAACCCCGTAAAAACACCCCTCTAGTTTAAAAGGGGTAAAGTTATTAAGAAATCAATTCCTTTAAAAGCCTAATAGACCACAAGCTCTATTTACGATTTTATTATTTTTAGAAAATAAAAAATCAAATTGTTAGCCAACTTATTGATTATATTTTTTTTACAAAAATAGTAAGAACTGAATCAAAATTTCAGTTCAAACAGGGGATTTCAACGGTTTGAATTCGTCATTTGAAACCAATCTGATTGATACACTTTTGAAGTTCTGCTCACCAAACCTTTTTGTTGAGCACATCACACCCCAGCTTTGCTCATTGTTTTCCACTAAAACTTATTGTTTCTTATTGTTTTATCCTTTCTTGACAAGGATAGACTACATTGTAAAGGAGACCCATGGCTTATCTATTGTATTATAAAATACACTATTAATCTTTCTTTTTTTTGAGATAAGAATACACTATTAATCTATAATATGGTTGTACATTATTATCTAGTCACTCAGAACGAGAGAGCATTTACCTACACTAACTTCACCGGCAGGGGTCGGTTTAGGACGGGGCCTGTAGGGGATTCCAGCAGAAGCAGCAGGTTGCATGGCCATAGCGCTGAGCAGCAAACAGAGAATCACTAATACACTCTTCATTTAATTTTGCTCCGCAAAAACTCTACACACTAAAAGTAGCAGTAGCAGTAGCAGTAGCAGTAGCGGTGTCCCTTGATTTCTTCCATCTTCATCATTTTATAATGAAAATTATAACAAGACTTGTGCAAATCAACTCCCAAGTCAAGTCCCTCCCTGCCTCTGCTTTCCCAACTCTGAATAACATTTGCTACACGGAATGACAAACAACAGTATGAATTCATGTCACCTAAGGTAACTCAAATTTTTAGTTTGAATCCGGACCATCCAATCTACTTTGGGAAGGATATTTTAAAGGCATCCCGTGCATTCCATCTAGGATAAGATTGGTCCAGGTTCTGATCAGACGGTCCGAATTTAAATAAAATTTTTGAATTACTTTGTGATACAAACTATAACAAGATTAGGATCAAAGTAGAACGCAAATGCCTTAGTCTTACTTGAATTGGGTTGCTTTGCTGAATTACTGACCTCCACTATCAAGTTAATTTGAATTTGGAGTGGAGCTGTCTATTCCCTTGGACCATGTTCTATCTCTTTTTTAATTTTTTACTTGGGTTGCTTTGCTAAATTACTGACCTCCACTATCAAGTTAATAATTTGAATCTGGAGGGGATAGCTGTCTTTTCACTGTATAGTTTCAGCACATATAAATGAAGTTCCCATGGAGAGAATTTTATATTTTTAGAAAATATTATAAATTATGAAAAGGAAAGACAAAGAGTACTTTTATTTTTTGATACATATAAAGAAGGATCAGTAGAATTTTTACCGATCTAAAATTTTTTAACCAGTAAAGATTTCAACGATCCAAATTTTTTTCAATTTTTTCTGTAGTCAGTGGTTTGAATGAGTAGAATGAAGAACTATTTTTTTTTTTTTTTTGGAAGTTACTTTTATATAATTTTAGAATTTGATGTACTAGAAGGATCGTGACAAATGATTCGGATCTAAAGTTTGGACCGTGATCAATAGCTTGAATCCAAATATTTGTATTTTTTTTCCAGCAACAAACCATACGACAATATAATAAAATATTGGCCACAAAAAATTTGGCTTGAAAATGTTTGGATCTGAATTATTGATCTTGTTCCAAATTCTAAGATACTTCTTATATTTTTCAATAATAATTTCTAAAAATATAAAAGAAAATCTCTTCATTCTCCATTCAAGCAAATGATCGATGGAATAAAAAAATAAAAAAAGTTTGAATCGGTAAAAATTTCACCAATCATTTTATGCATTGAAAAACAAAAGTACTCTTTCTGTTTTTCTCTCTTATTTTATTATATTTTCTATAAATAAGAAATTCTCTTCCTTGGACCATGTTCTATCTCTTGTAATTTTAATTTGTTAACTTTTTGTTTGCTTTTGTTTTCAAACTTCTTTAGTGCTTTTCCTAACTTGTGATGCGGGGAATCCGTATTTGTCCTTGCAACAGGAAATGTTCTTCAAAATATGTAATAGAAAATCTGAACTTGCTTTTAAGCAGTATTTGAGCTTGTGGGCTTACTAAAACCTATGACCAAACATGGTAACAACGATAAGATGGAGGGCCCATGCCAAAGGCAGGCCGCACGGCCCATCACCATGACCAACAAACTCATTGTACACTGGTTAAATTAAAATGCATCACAATTCACAAGATTAGTTGGAATTTCATTTAATACATTGGATGAATTATTAGAACACAATATATCCAAATAATATATAGGAAATGTAATGCCCAATCATCTATAATTATTTTTTTTGAGAAACAATCATCTATAATTATTGTATCAATACAAGCTGAAATAAAATGGATACAATAGGCAAAATGTACTGTGTTCTCTCAACTTGCTTTAAACAAGATAATTACATAATATATCATCCTTAATTGCTGCTATAATTAGTATCCAGAAATCTTTATCATTCTTCTATCAGCATCTCTAGCAGCATCCATTACCACAACAACTATCCTTGCAGGCGCACCCGAAATGGATTGTAGGTTAGACCAACCCTGTCTGAATCTGTGCAAAAGTTGAGAACATATGAATATGGTCTTATATTAAACACTCTTAATATTACGATCCAAACAGCCAAAACGCCATTCAGAATCTGTCACTATCCGCGAAGGTAAAACTATTGTTTATTGCCGGTTTCGTCGCGGATCTTCTCGTTGGTAATAGTCACTTTTTACCCTCGCACAGATAGTGTCAATATTGTTTTTTCTGTACCCTCGCGAATGAATACATTGTAATGGAGACACACGCACGGCTTATCTATCGGTTTTCAAAATACTATAATATGGATTGTTTCTGTGGACTAGGAAATGAAACTTAATTTTGGTTGTACATGATTATTAAATCACTCAGAACGAGAGAGAGCATTTACCTCCACGACCCAGTCTACGGCCCGGAACATAGGCAGAGACTCCAATAGAAGCAGTTTGCATGGACACAGTGCTAACACGCAAAGAAAGGATCATGAATTCACTCCTCATTTTGCTCTCCAAAAACTCTATACTCTACTAGTAAGTAGTAACAGCAGCAGTAGCAGTGTCCTTGATTTCTTCCATCTTCCCCATTTTATTCTAAAAATTACAACAAGACTTGTGCAAGTCACTCCCAAGTCAAGTCCCTCCCTGCCTCTGCTTTCCCAAGTCTGAATTAGTTTGTCTCGGTACACAATAATAGCTCTAACTTGGTTACTTTTTCTACAACTACAATAAAGGACGAATAAATTCCGGTCAATGTACAATGCAAAAGTCTTACATGTGCTGCTTAGCTCAATTACTGAAAACTAGGGGTGATTAATGAGCGAGCATGAGCGAGTTGGGGTATGCTCATGCTCGGCTCATTAGCTTAATGAGCGAGTTGTTAATGAGCGAGTTAGAGCGAGTTGTTAATGAGCGAGTTGTTAATGAGCAAGTTGTTAATGAGTGAGTTGCCGAGCGAGTTACCGAGTTGTTTAAAATACATCATTCAAAAACTAATTTTCATTTATAGAATTTAACAAATTGTCCATAAGCAAGTTTAACAAAAAATTATCCATAAGCACGCGGAGAGGCACGCAGAGGGTGGCTGGCTGTACACGGCTGGTGGCTCAAAGTTTTGGCGGAGAAATGACAGGGCTTTAGGTTTTGGTCTCTGTCTCTAAGATGGCTTTAGATTTTGGCGGAGAGTGTCTCTAACTCTCTGTGACTTTAGTTTTGCACTTTTGTAGTTTTGCCTCTAAAGTTTTTAGTCTGTGAGAACCAAATACTATTCTAGGAATTAGATGTGGCAGGATTTGTGTAACTAATTTCTTAATGAGCTAATGAGCGAGTTGGGGTATGCTCATGCTCGGCTCATTAAGTTAATGAGCGAGTTGTTAATGAGCGAGTTATAGCGAGTTGCTAATGAGCGAGTTGTTAATGAGCATTTAGTGAGCGAGTTATGAGCGAGTTACGAGTTGTGAGCGATTTACTCACCCCTACTGAAAACAACTGCGAAGTTTAATTTGGAGTGTAGCTGTGTTTTGACCTTAATTAGAAATCAACTTTGAAGTATGAATTTGGAGTGTAGCTGTCTTTTCACCTTAATTAGAAATCAACAAAGAAGTTTGAATTTGGAGTGTAGCTGTCTTTTAAAATAATCACTTGATATATTCTCGACCATCTGAGACCATCCGATCTACTTTGGAACGGTTATTGAAGCTAGGGACCAAGTTCATTTCATCTAGGATCAATCAGATTAGTCCAGGTTCTGATCAGACGGTCCAAATTCAGACTCAAAATTTGAGTTATTTCATGACTACGGACTCTAACAAGATTATGGTCATGGTAGAACGCAAAGGCCTAAGTCTTAATTACTTGGGCTGCTTAGCTGAATTATATTAGTGACCACTGTCTTAATTTTCACCGTCGAATTAATTGCAGCACTCATAAATGAAGATTCTTTGGACCATGTACTATATATCACTTGTTTAATTCAATTGTTAACTTTTTGTTTGCTTTTCTTTCAAGATTCAAGAAAATTAATCTAATATATTCCAATTTCTTTGCTGCTTTTCCTAACTTGTGATGCGGGGCCTCCGTCAGTACATGCACAATTCAAGCGGAACCCATAAATAACAAAAAAATCCTCGAGTCCAATTCATCAGTAACTTGCAACAGGATTTGTGCTAGAGAATCTGAACTTGCTTTGAGCGGTATTTGTGCTTGTCAATGTTTTTAAATGCAATTTTCATGCGGTATGCGGAAGGCTACCGCATACTGCATATGCTGATTTTTATGCAGACTTATATATACGGATTTTAAAAAGAGAATTTATAATATATATATATATAGAGAGAGAGAGAGAGAGATGTGGGCTAACTTGCTTTGGGAATTAAAGGGGTGTTTTACTTCGCGCTCATATCTTTATTTTCAAAGTTTAAATAGTCGATTCGAACCTTCCAACATAATCTTCATATTAAATGTGCTTGGAGACCAAATTTTATATTTTTTGAAATTTTACTATTTTTTCAGAATTTTTGAAAATCACAACTTTGCTTTTATTATTTTTTTATTTAATGAAAAGTTGTGATTTTCAAAAATTCTGAAAAAATAGTAAAAAATTTCAAAAAAATGTAAAATTTGGTCTCCAAGCACATTTTAATATGAAAAACATGTTGGAAAGTTTGAATCGACTATTTGAACTTTGAAAATGAAGATATGAGTGCGAAGTAAAACACTCTCTTTAATTTCCAAAGCAATCCGCAGGGTCTGTGGGCAACAACGCTCACCAGGCTACACGGAGTCACTATGGCGAACCATCTACAAATGCACGCGATCCATTCCCCTTTTCTTCAGCAGTTGTCTACTCTCATGCCCTTCTTTTCTTGCTCTATTCAATTTGAAAATGGAATAAAATGGAGATGGTCGGCCTCGGGCTTATTTACCTGTGCATCAGCCTACAAAACATTGCACCAAACAGGGGTTCTGTCGCGAATCCACGAACGACTATGGAAACTGAAAGCACCTATGAAGGTCAGGATCTTTATCTGGCTCATGCTACAGAACAAAATTCTTACACAACAGGTACTGTCAACAAGGGGATGCATGGTGCAATCAGGATGCCATCTTTGCGGAACAGGGGGCTTAGAAACACAAGACCACATTATGTGGTCCTGTTCGTATGCCCAGAGGTTTTGGAGAGGATTGTTTGCACATTACAATATGCAAATCCCAACGGGAGGCTCCATCAAGCAAAGATGGGATATCAACAATCGACGGGGTACTGCGGCCGCGTCATCTCAGGCAAACACGGTATGGGCGGCAGGAGCTTGGGCACTGTGGCGGGAGAGAAACAGACGCTGTTTCTCTAATAAAAGCAAACCGGTGTGTATATTACTCTATGATGCGACGCTGGATGTTCACCTTTGGACGCGCTTTGGGTAGGAGAGGGGTAGGCCAGGGGGCCTGGTATTGTGCTCTCCTAGCAGCTATTTTTGCAAGTTGATGTAAATTTCCTGTTATCTAGATCTACGGCAGCAATACTACCTTGTAGTTATTCTGCCTTGTAATTAAACCTTTTTGTTAATCAATATATTGTTGACGGTCACCGTCAACCTTCAAAAAAAAAAATTTCCAAAGCAAGTTAGCCCATCTATATATTTATATATATATTCAGATGCGTGCATTTGATTTTTCTTTTGTAGCAGAAAACTTGTAGTTTGATATTAATTCTAAAAAAAGTACAATGGTTGTCAGTAACGTTATTAATCATGGGTGCATGTTAATTTTGAAATTCGAATTTCATCCGAAATTATTTTTACCAGATGATTTCGGCTGTTAATACGTTATAATTATGAGTCATTTTTAAATAAAGAATTAGCATGTTGGGCCCAGCTGTATGAAACATTTCATAAAGAATTTAAAATAACTAGTGGTGGCTCAAAATCATTCGGCCCAAAGAAACTAGGTTGAATTGCCATAAAGAAACACAACTTCCGGTATATATGAAGCTCTGTAGTCCCACAACACAAAATCAAATGAAATTGTCGCTGGAGAGCTTATAAAAGAAGCCGGGGAATGGGATTGGGTATTGCTTAACTGGACGAACAGTTCGGATAACAACTTAGAATTTGGTTTTGGTTAATATCGAAACCAGATCCGTTTGCGGTAAAATCCGCAAATTAGATCCACATAGCCAGGTTTTGTGCATATTAGGTCCGCATAACTGGATTTTATGTAGTCTGAGGACCGCAAGCGCATATGTAGCTGAATAGACCGCATTTTAAAACACTGGCTTGTAGCTAGGCTTACTAAAACCTACACCCTAATATGGTATCAACGATAAGATGCATATATTATCTGTATCCGTATCTGAAAATTAGATACATATATCCAAATATCCGTGCGGAAATGGATACAAATATGGTTTTGAATATTAATTATCCGTATCTGAGTAGTAGATATATACCATATAGTTTAATATATATATAAAAATATTTATGTATATATCTACATATATCCAATATCCGATCTGTATCCATACGTATCCGATATGTATCCGATCCGTTTGCACCCCTATACAAACACTACTAGAATTTCGACTTCTTACAAGGGCAAAATTTCGGTTGTTGCAAGAGCTTACCCTTGCAACAAGCCCGAAAAATGGTTTTTGCAAGGGCCACCGTTGCAAAAACTACCGTTGGAACAAGCCTCCATGCAAATACTCGAATTTTGACTTGTTACAAGGGCTACCCTTGCAATAACTTTTCCCAATCTTGTTACAAGAGACTACTCTTGTAATAACTACCCTTGCTAAAAGTCTGAGATTTGGCACCTGCAGGGAGTATTTGCAAGGATAAAGAACGTGGGCCCCATCTTAGTATTTGCAAGGATAAAGAACGTGGGTCCCACACGGTTTATTGCAAGGCAAGTGAACTAAACAATTACAAGAGCAGAGAAGGTGGGTCCCCCTGTTTATTTGCAAGGGTAGAGAAGGTGGGTCCCACTGTTTATTTGCAAGGGTAATGAAGGTGGGCCCCACCAGGTTATTTGCAAGGTTAACCAAGGTGGGCCCCACCAGATTATTTGCAAGGTTAACCAAAGTGGGCCCCACCAGATTATTTGCAAGGATATCGTTTGGACCTTTTACATGCAATGTATTACCCCATATTTGTATGTACATTCCGATGGAAAAAAGTGACGTTCCAGCAAAAATTCAGCACGCCCAATTTCTATAATCCTCCCCGTACCAATCTGGTACCGGTACCAATTTGGTACCAACCTAGTGGCAACCAAGAAATCTTTTACATTTGTCATTGAAACATAATAAGAACAACTCAATAAAACATAGAGATTTGCATTTTAATTATCATTTATCAACATAGTAAATTCAAGCATGCATGACAACATAAGACCAAAAAGGATTGCAACCACAAAATCTATAAATAACATGTTTCTATACCAAAAATATATGCACGACCCATCACCAAAAATTTACAAAAAGGGGCCACCATTTTAAGCTTGAAAATACTTTTCTGTGATTAAGGTTGACAAACCCTGCACTAGAAAGGCCGGTTGTTCTCATTTTCTTCCCGAACCATTGGTTGAGTGCGGCTTGACACGTTGCCACCTCTTGTCCAGATTGCGCATTGAGGAGTGCTTGGAAAGCGCCTCTCTCATTTGATTCTATAAACTCAGCCCCTAGACCCTACATTAGCATAGAATGTAAGATAGTATTGATAATACATTGTACCAAGACCGGACCAGCATAATAGTAAATTCCCCTTGGATTATAACTTGGTATTGTCACTGTCATTGAATTTAGTGTGGTTGAATTTACTGTCATTGTACCAACACTCGAAGATAATGTTGTACCAAGACTGGAGAAGCATAAGGTGCAGGGTAAGCACATGTATTTTTGGATGGTAACACTACCTTTTTTTTTGCCAGCTTTGGAACAATTACAGTAAATTCATAGATACTAATAACACAGGACTGTAAATCACGTTGCAATTATTGTACACATAGGAAGCTTTTTGGACAAAACTTGGTTAAATAATTCCAAGAAAACCTTATTCAATAGTGCTGGAGAATGGAGAAGCAAGTTCTAGGAGCATTTAGAAACCCAATGTAACTTTTACCAATTAAACCCTATTAGTTTGACTTATTAAAAATGATACCAGAACTGCCATACTCTCTTGCATGCTGAAACAGATTTGGATTATTCTCAGTTTATCCTCATAATATAGGACATTTTAAGTATTATACACAACTAATAAGGTTCCAACTACTGATATGATACCTGAGAGATGACATTCGGCATTCCTGAAGCTCCTTCATGAGGTTGAGGTAGAGTTGTGGGACCTCGACCCTAAGCATTAAACATGGAAGGATTTTGTTAGAATATCGACATTTAAACATTTGTTTAGTGAGGACTATTAACATCTTCTAGTTAAGTTTACAATTTCACATGAAAAATTAGCAATCAGAAATACACAGTAAATCAAGTGATAACAAATATAAAAATCAGAAATTGACCGTAAAAAATATTTTTTTTGAACAATACTTTAACACATGAATCACAAGAACTGACTAATCAATTGATTAATTAAGGAGCATTTGAAATAACCAAGCAAATGGAGACTGCCATGAAGTAATTAGTTATAAAATTAAGGTCTGGATTGGTACCATGTTGATATTTTATTGTGTCACTGTGTCTTAAAAAATTACCAAGTTAATTGGTGAATCTATGTGTCAACTAATAAAAATAGTTGCACTAAAATACGACCTTTAGCAATTGAAATTTATCATTCAGAAATCATAAGTAATTATTTTAGAGAAATTTATTAGTTCAAAACTAACAAGCCTGGAATTTAAATTGAAAATAATACCGTACTGTACCTCGAAGTTAGGCCTTTGCACCCCCACAATTGCGAATAATTGCTTGAACATGAAGTTATTTTCTGCCTCCATTCTTTTCCTCTCTTCCCGCTCCTCATTAACACGATGATCTCGTTCTTGTGCTAAGATTGCGGCCACTTCTTCATCAGTGTAAGTTTTCGCGGACACATTATTTGTCTCCCCAGAAACAGAAGATGGTGCACGGGTTGCCTTGGCTCGTGTAGTTGCTGTTGGCAGCTTATCGTCAAGCACGCTTCCAAAGCCTCGCAACCTGCCACGGCTTGATCCCCCAATAGCATCAATATACAAAGTGCTCTCGTCCTTGTCAGCATTTGCCTCATCAGCCCTCCATTCACAACATCTTCCTATGAGATGCAACAGCTGATTAAAATACATTATTGATAAATTAGTTACTGAATCTGCCCCCATGCCTTGTGAGAAAATATTACACATCCACTACAGTTGTGGGCTCCTCTGTACAATATACCCAATTTTTAAAATTAACAATAATAGAAATAGTTTTGCCCCATTCAAACCTGAAGTAGATATATTTTTTAAAGTTCATGCTATTCCTAGTTATGCCAATGTTGGTACTGTTAATATAATCTGAACTGTTGATGCAGACTTCAAAATAACCAGGTTTGTTGAATATACAAAATTACCACTTACATAAACCTTTTTTGCTCTATCGTTGGTGAACTGCAACGAGTTCATATCGAAAGTTAAAGGCTGTATGGTAGTCTCCTCTGTTGGTGGGTTTACGATGCCATTAGTATCATCATTTTCAGTAGTTCCAGACATGCCCTCCGCTGCAGTCTCATATTGAGACATCACAGGTGATTTTCCATTTTCTAGTCTACTATGCATATGTAGATAAATCTCCTCCAACGTTGGAGTTCCCTTTTTAAGTTTTTCCTCCACATGACAAAGAATAAACAAAAAGTATTTAATGTCAGATTTATTAGTGTAATATGTGAATATATTAATTTTTGGAAAAAAAAAATAGTTGTTATTAAGCTTACAATTTTGGCCACATGCTGGCGGGTGCTTGCTGATCCACCGTGGTGGGCAGCTTGATGTCCTCTCGCCAGGCAGTTTTTTACATTCTGTCTCCTCAACTCTTGCCACTCCTCTGTGTTGAAGATGTCACAGAGACCATGCCATTTCTTGGGGTCAAGACACCAATGTGGCACGTCGGCCTTCCATAAGGGTATTTCCCAACCATATTTTCTGAAGCATTTGTTTCTTGCGTTGTGCAGCTCCTCAGCATACCTTTTGCAAGCTATGGCATCTAACACTGTTCGACAATGGTCAACATCTTCCCCATGGCGGTATCTAAATCGTTCCTTTAAAAAAGAAAAGGGTTAGAACCGGAGCCTATTAATTATTATTTAAGCTAAATTGTGTAGAGTGAACTATACAACAATTAGTAAGTTGGTTTTTTCAAGCGGTCAACCGTCCATATGATTACTGTAACATGATTGTTTAGTACAATTTTGTAAACAGAATGTGATGAACAAATTTGGATGCCAATGATGTCTCACTTGCTCCAAACTAGAGAATTTCACAAATATTTCAGATATGAGCCAAATGAAGAACAGATCAGAGACTACTATGAAATTAGTAGAGTATTGAAAAAGGAATTTTGCAGTCTACAAAAATATATGGGTTTGATGTTACCAGAAATGCCTTCTCGACATTTTTTTTTATCGTTGAATCAAAGGCATGATAACTTCTTAATGGGCTAGGCATGTAATTAAGGGCAAGCCTAGTTATTGCAGTAGTGATCTGCCTTGCGTCTTCTTCGCACACGCATGCGAACTCGCGTGCCCCAACCGGCCAAATCTCCAGTCGGTCTTCGATGATGACTGTCGCGTCTCGCATAGTTCCGGGCCCTCGTCCCTTTTTCTTTGATGGTGGAATATCACATTCTGTCGTACCATCCAAACTCTCCACATTCTGAACCTGGTGATCCGTTGTGCGCTTCCTCTTGTTGTACTTGGTTGCTTTTGATCTTGACAGACCAGATTTTCTTGGAGCCATATTGGTTTTCGTCTACTATATTCCAGAAAAAACAATGAATAATTGTGTTATAGGCAGCAATGAGGGTTGATTAAAGCAAATAAGTTTTTTTTTGAAAGGAAATATGTTTTTTTGAAAGAAGTGCTTATTAAGCAAAGCATTGCATTGCCATCAATCTGGTACAAGACCGCATTGTCATTTATTTTCTTTGATATACTTCTTATGCTCTTAGTTAATACAGACAACATGCTTAGGTTTGATTACAAAAGCATTCATGCCAAATAGAGGTTATGTAGAGAAAAACCCAATCACAGGAAGACATTAGGAAGTAAATTATCAAAGTGGTTTCTAACACAGTTCATGCCAAATAGAGGAAGTAAATTGACCCAAAAAATGACAAATAGATGAAGCAATTTAACAAAGTGGTTTTTTCATGCCAAAACTCACTTAAGAAGTAAATTGTGTAATATATGTGTGGTGTTCATTACTTCCTTTAAGAACAGTTGGGGTAGTAGTTTATTTTTTTTTTTTTAACAACATTTGTATTACCAACCTTTTTTATTATGAAAATTTACTATTCTTACATATTAAGGTCAGTACCAAGCAGCTAATACCTCAATAACAGGAAAGAAAACATTACCTAATGGGTTTGAATTTAGCTCAGTAGAAAACAACTTCAGAATTCAAGCTAACTTCAGTAGAAAACAACTACAGTGGTTACATGCAAAATATCAAGAGCAAGGTTTTATTTTCAAGAGCGATGTGCCAAAATTGAAGACAAATCGACAAAATAGACCTCAATCAGAAATTATGTTTCAATTTACATGAAGAGGAAAGTAATATCAAAGACCTTGAGGAATGATTTTGATTAATCACTTTTGTTTGGAGTTTGGTTTGCCAAATCGATGTGATGAGCTTTCGAAACAGCCTCCGAGAAGTGTCAATAGGTGTAAGGTGCGGGGTCAGAGGGGTGAAATTTGTGTAAATAGATTGTAGCTTGGCAACAGTGAGAGGAGGCCATAGAGGTTTTAGCTGGGGGAATGAAGGAAAAGGGGGCGAAAATAGCATGTTGAAGGAGGCAGCTTTGGGCGGGGGCCGAAATTTTTTCTGGGAGAAATGGGGGGGAAAATGAAAGATGCTAGGTTAGTGTTCTAACAGAGCAGTTTTGGCTTATTGTTGGTTCACACGGTTTGAATCGTGTTATTTTTTATAGGTATTTTGCGCTGTATTAGCTTGAAACCGCTCTGTTAACATGGCCGAGACAACTGGATCCCTCTGAGGCTTTTGCTAGGTTATGTTTTAACAAAGCAGTTTTTACTTATTGTAGGTGGAGGTAGTATGGCATTGGACTTTTATTATAAAGGATTTGATCTTCATAAACTTGAAGCCGCTCTGTTAATATGAGGTAGACAGCTGGATCTATCTTGTGGAGGGAAGCTGAATTTTGTGTAGAATAATCACTAATAAATTGTACAAAATTCATTGTCATAAATTTAAATATATGAATCTAGATATACATAACATTATCTGATTTATATAAAAAACTAATTTAGAAATTCGCAGTTATTACATGATTTCTATTTAATCGACATATTTGTACATGTTGTGAGTATATTTGATGAATAAATTCAATTTATTATGTATTACTAGTTATTCACATGAGTTGTGAAATTTACTAATTAATCAATGAACAAATTTGGCGTTTAATTTTGTTAAAATAAATATTGGAAACTATATATATTGTGTAATTTATACGATAATGAATGTTAGAACCTGTTTTTACAAATTAGTAAATGTTTTATATACATAAAATAGCATATTAACACATGCATGTTGTCTTAACAACTCATGTGCCATATACTTGTCATTGAACAATAACTTTAGTTGTGCAAGTTAATGAAGGTACAAGCGAAAATGTCGAGTCTCGGTCGATCTGAACCGTTACAATTAAAGATTATTAGCTTAAATTTATTGTATCAAAATTTTGTCAATTTTTTTGTTTATTTTCATATCCATCCAGCTTATGGAATATCGAGCGATCGAATGGCTATAATTACATCACATCGGATCGAGGCTTAGAACTAACCAAACTGATGAGCACTTATGTTGTATATGTTAATGGTTCTCTCTTGATCATTTGAAAATTAATTTTGATTCATTTCATGCTAAATCAACCGTCGAATTATAACGCAAAAATGCACGGTCCACATTTATTGACACTATTTTAAGAGGCAAATCTATATGAAAATATATAAAATTGATATTTCTAAGTATAATTTGGTTGTATAATCTGTAAAAATGTGGAATTATAATTATTGGAGTTTTTTTCATATTATTTGATGTGCAAATATAGTCTAATTGATTACTGGGCGAATCAGAGCCATCTGATATGTGATGAACTGTTGTGATTTAAAAGGAGGCCTCCATTTTGGTGGCAAATTGTTGTGTGATGGTGTCCTCTTAGGTAATACAACCCATCAGGTCTCGGTGTCAGTCCCTCTATCCTTCAATATTTGTGCTAAAAGGATCAGGCGGCACCGATCTAAAATTGAAACTTTAGATTACTTCAGGTTTGGGAGCATCCATCGGTTGGTGTATCCTAGTAAATGCTCTACAGAGAAGATTTGGACTTAGGCATTTTTTGAAACAAATTTTGAAACGAAGGGCTCTCTCCCTAAACCCTTAACATTCGAACAAAACCCTCTCGTCTCCCTCTCTAAGCAAAACCGATCGTCTCCCTCTCTAAATACCAATCCGATCGAACAAAACCCTCCACATTCTCTCTGGAAGAGCCGATCGAGTCGCCGCCATTCTCGATCAGCGCCACCACCTCGATCGCCGCCACCCTCTCGATCCGCGCCGCCCTGTCGATCGCTACCACCCTCTCAATTCTCTCTGGAAGAGCCGATCGAGGTCGCCCCCATTCTCGATCCGCTTCGGCCGTTCTCCGACCGGCACGCTCAAGTTCTCCGGCCGCTCTTACATTTGGATGCGCTATCTCGACCACTCTCGCTGACATCGGAGGAATAGGTACGTAGATGCTTTAGGTTTCAGAAAATAGTTTTATTAATTTAGGTTTGTATCCGAAAATAGTTTTATTACTTTAGGTTTTGCAATTTAGGAATAAGGGTTTATGGATTTAGTAGCTGCTTCAACTCTAAATGTGTGAGGGATTAGTGAGTTGAAGTTCCATTACTGGCATGGCGATTTAGGGTTTTTGGATGTAGTAGTTCCTATTGATAATTTGCTTGCACTGAGACTTGATTTAAACCTTCTGGTGCAGCCTGCTACTTCTCCAAGTTACTGACTAATTAAATCAACATTTGTAGCAGATACTATAAAAGTCATTTGTAGCAGTAAATCGTAGTGTTGATACCTTACCTTACTGTCAGGCCATGTCTGTAGCAAATAGTTGGTTACAAATAAGCACTGCTTGTTTATGCTTTTTTTTAGCTGGGTCTTCTGATATTGTGAGCTTATATTTAACTAATGCATACAATTCTATTGTTGCTACTTTTCAGAAAACAAATTTGCTGCAGGAAGTGGTGCTAAATCTATTTGCTGGTGCCTACTATGAACAAGAGAAAGATTGGTAATTTACATTTTTTCCTTTTGAAGTTTTTTTTTTTTTCATGTACACTGAGACTTTTTTATTGGGAGGTAATATTTAGGGCTTCGTTCAACTTGTTGTGAGTAAACTTTGGAGGTATGATAAGAGCCTAGTTCAAAACTGAGTTTCGAAATGCATTCCAATTTTTATTACTGAATTTCGAAATGCTGTATCAAAATGCATTCTAAGAGCTTTTGTTTTCTGTTTTTATTACTGAATTTCAAAATGCCTGACATTAAGGTAAGGTATCAAGAATTTCCTATGATGTGTACGGGAAGAACAAATAATTTTACAAATGATATGATTGATAAGAGAACTAAATAATTAAGTGATAGTGGATGTATTTTAGGTTAAGTCACATTCATGTAGTTTAGGTTAAGTGGATGTAGTTTAGGTTAAGTAACAGTCATGTATTCTCTTTTAGGTTAAGTAACAGTCATGTACTACCCTAAATACCAACAGCGTAGTTAAAGTTGATGTATTTTAGGTTAAGTCACAGTCATGTATTCTCTAAGTACTAAACCCTAAATATAGGTTAAGTCACAGTCATGTATTACAACCATAAATACCAACAGCATGTATTATAGGTTAAGTCACAGTCATGTATAGGTTAAGTCACAGTCATGTATTTTAGCTTAAGTCACAGTCATGTATTTTAGGTTAAGTCACAACCCTAAATATAGGTTAAGTCACAGTCATGTATTTTAGGTTAAGTCACAGTCATGTACTAAAACCCTAAATACCAACAGCAAAGATAAAGTTGATGTATTCTCTAAGTAGATAGTACCTAATTAAAAAACCCTAAATCCAACAGCAATGTTAAATACCAACAGCACTTGCAGATTTCCTTTTAGTATTTTTTAGATACTAGGTTGTTGGTATTTAGGGTTTTATAATTAGGGGTAGTCTGAACCCTTAGCACTCACTTGAGTCTCACGCGTGTCTTCAATAATTAGTTCTATCTTTCTGCTTTTGTTCTGTAAAATTATCACTTATGTGTAGATTATACCATAATGGGAAGCTGCTGGTGCCTATCTGTTTGTTTTATATTGTTTGTTTTATATTGTTTGTTTCTTACATTGAGTTATGGTAATAAGTTGAGTTTGTGTCACAGATAACATGGAGTCCAGTGAGGATGCCGAGGGGTACGTGGTATCCGTTCGCCGGGTATCGGCGAGGCTTAGAGCCAATGTGGTGGGAGCTGACACGGGGAGGGTGACACGATCTACCTCGCGAAAACCACTGCCACCCCCTCAATTATTGGAAGAGCAACCTGGAACCAAGCCATCGAAGTTCCATTCCACTAGGAGGAAGACTGAACGACCAAAACCTATGGGTTGCGACCGTGATGGTCGCCGAAGATCGGGAAGGCTTAATCCTATTGTGATTCTTCCCCAGCCACCACCTCAGCCGGACCCACATGAGATAGCAACCCCACCGCTTAATTCTGAGAATGAGGCAGAAAATGAGCTAGAAAACAACGCTGACAAAGTGGCATTGAATGAAGTAGAAAATGAGGCGGAAGAGCATCCGTCAGACTCTGTCAGGATCAGAACCTATTATGGACGAAATCCTTACTTGGACGCGCCCCAGCCCCCGCCCCAGCCCCAGCCCCAGCTTCTGCCCCAGCCCCAGCCCCATTTCCCGCCCCCGCCGGAGCCTCAGCCCCAGCCCCAGCCCCAGCCCCAGCCCCCGCCGGAGCCTCAGCCTGACAATGAGACAGCTGACAACACCGAAGATCGGAACAACCCCCAAGATGCTGACAATTTGGACCCACTTTTCACTTTCCCAGCAGCTGACACGCCCCAATTTAGTGAAGGTTCTGACTCAATGGAAGATGCTGACAATGAGAGGGTTGATGCATCAGCTGATTCTCCCCTTCCGACCTCTGAACCCGAGTCTTCATCGCAGCCAACCTCAGCTGCCACTCAGTCATCGTCGGACACGACGGTGCACTCAGCTGAGCCCAACAATTCAGGGGGGGCGGGCGTGGAAATACCGGTATTGGAGGATGATGGCGGTAGGAGGTTCCGTAGGGGCCGAACCCTTAGAAGTTGTCCTGAAGCTATAGAAGCCAGTGGTAAAGACCTGGGTTGGTCAGCAGCTACGGTGCAGACTGGCAAGAGAAAGAGAGGTGGGAAGGGGAAGAAGCCCGATGTGAAGGGTGTACGGGGCCTTGCCAAGCCTCGCGGCCTGACGCAACCAGATAGCAGGCCTGCGCTGAAGGTTGTTGGTGACGCCGAGTTCACATCAGAACCCGAGGATACAAAGATAGTCGCAACAATAAGGCTGTTAACATGTGAATGCATGCCGGGACCCATCAGATCATTCAACATGTTTCCATCAAGGGTCAGGTTACAAATCCTTCTTAAGTTCTTGCAGCGGTACTCTTGGGCTGATGGCGAAGATGTCGGGCGTTGTCTCGATGTATTCGAGAATATAGCTGCAGAAGCTTGGTATCGTGTACTGACCGACACTAGAAGAGCGTGCAAGAATAAGTTCGGTTCAAACAAGGAGTTATGGAAAGATTTTTGTCCACGGTGGTGCAAGAATTTCGATCACTGGAAGGGTCTGTGCGACATTTGGAGGAATCCCCGATGGGAGAAAAATTCAGAAATCAACCGGGACAACCGAACAAGAGATCAATTTAATAAGGTCGGTCATGTGGGTGGATCCAGGAGCTCTTACAGGCACAAGCTAAAATTGGTAAAGTTCATGCTGTTATGTTTTTTAGTAACAATGAAAAAATTTGATTTTAACATATCAGTTTTGATTTCATACAGTGCTTATACAATTGTCACTTGCTTATACAATTGTCACTTGTCACTTGTTCGGTTATACAATTGTCACTTGCTTATACAGTGCTTATACAATTGTCACTTGCTTATACAGTGCTTATACAACATATCAGTTTTGATTTTACCACATAAATTGTCACTTGCTTATACAATTGTCACTTGTCACTTGCTTATAAATATATATAGAAAATAATTGTCACTTGCTTATAAATATACAATTCTTTACCACATAAACTGTTTTTTGATACTGTCATACAATTGTCACTTGCTTATAAATATATATAGAAAATAATTGCAAGAATACATTGGGTTGTGTTGATTAACACCTCATATTAACCCTATTTAAATATTTTCAGATTGCTGAGAAGGGAGCTGCTGTTGATTTGAAGGACGTTTTTGATCGAACCCACTTGAAGAAGTCCCCGGCTGGGAAGGTGTACGTCAGCGACAAAGCAAAAAAAACAGTGGTATACAATCACTTTGTCTCTATTCATCCGTCAACTTCACCCTTTTTTACATGCGGGTTCTTTATTTGTTCTGAAACCTTGATACTGATATGGATTGTGAACTGAACCGATGTAGGAACTGTTTCAAACATTGAAAGTGGCCAATGGGAATGAAATGGACGATGAAGCTATCTGGAACCTCGCTGTGAAAGGAGAGGACAAGAGAGGGAGGGTGTACGGCTTTGGACGACGGTCAAGAATGTCCAAAGCTAACCGAGAGGTGGAGGCAATGGAGGCATCCCGCTCGGCGCCTACCAAAAGCACTGCCACTTCGGCTGAACAAAACAAGAGATTCACGGCCGAGGAGGTGGAGCAGTTAATAGCTGCCCAAGAGACGCGACACCGGGCTGAAATGGACAAGAATAGAAAAGGGTTTGCTCAGGATATAGCTGCCCAAGAGGCGCGACACCGGGCTGAAATGGACGAGAATAGAAAACATAATGAGTACAACAGGGCATGTCTGAAGGCACTATTTGCCAAGACAGGAGCGGAACCTCTGAATTTTTCTGTAAGTTGAATGTTACGAAATCTATTACCTACTAATTCTTTTGGACCAGACTTTTTTTACCTGCTGCAGCGGTTGTCCTTTGAATTCACTGTGTATACAGAAGGTTTAGTGTTAATTTTGTATTACAGAAGGTTTGGTGGTAATTTTGGTATAATAAGTAATTAGTGGTAATTTTGTATAACCAAACCAGGATGTTGAGATTAGTGTGTTGAGATTAAACACTTGAGATGTGTAATTTAGGGTTATACAAAATTACCACTAACCTTTCATATAATATCTATCCTTTCATATGTAATAATTGATATTAGTAATTGAGATTCGTAATTTATGTTTTTTACTATCCTTTCATATGTATAATTTGCATGATACTTTATATATTTGGAAATGTGAACCTAGCAAAGACTAATGCATAATTTCTGCATTTCTTTAGGAGTTCACATCAAATGTCCAGGCTTCTGGTGGTGGTGAAGGTGACACTAGTGGTGGTGTCGCTGATATCGGAAGGGGAGGTGAACCTTGAAATGGGAAGTGAAGTGCCAAGCCTTGTGTTTGACCAGTCGTAGTGTAATAATGCAGTAGATATCAAAATTTCTAACAGTTATGTAGGGTGTCAATTAAGTAGGGAATTCACTGTGTTGAAGCAGCATGAGACTGTTCTGAATTTATGTTAATTTAATCTTTGGAGGTTACTAACTGAAATGAAGTGAATTTATGTTAGTTCACTGTGACAAAACAGTTATGTTAATTTCTGAATTTGGATGTAGTTTTCTGTTTTTTTCTTGGGTATGATGGTATGCAACAAAACTGAAATGAAGGGTGTCAATTAACTGAATTTCATGCGTACAAAGTGGGTACGCAACAAAAACTAATTGAATTCAAAATAATAATGCCACTATTTATATTGGTAGACCGATGGAAATACTGCCAGCTCCTTTTAATTTACCTTTACCCCGAGACATACCATTCAATTTCTCCTTCAATTTCCCAGACTCGCGCTTTTGAGCGTATCCGCTAAGTCGCCAAATCGCCCAAACATTCCACTAATCCCTCCACTCTCTCTCTCTCAACTCTCTCTCTCTCCCTCTCTCTCTCTCTCTCTGCACTAGCCGAAGTCACCAGCTGCCTTTAAATCAAAGAGGTGCGTACATTATCAATAAATTTCGTCAATTTAATTTCTGCACAAGACCTGTTTGAAGGAATGCCACAAAGGATTTCAACCAAAAAGTTTTACCCCTGCTGTTGTATGTTAATAAGAAATTGTTTACAATTGCTTTTGCTTTGAACAACCCCGGTGTAACATGTGAATTATTGGCATTGACAGTGCTTCTATTAGTTGACAGTGTTCAAAATTATGTAACATGTGAATCATTAGTTGACAGTGTTTAAATTAGCTAATGCCTCTATGGTACAGGTACGTAATCAAATGAATACTAACGACCGTCAGGATGTACAGCACAAGAACACGTCTTCAACCCGACTTTGTTAGGGGTGTTCAAGAATTTGCGCAAGCGGCATTATCCAAGCCCGATGTTGTCACTATCGACGCACGTGGAAGGAAGTGTATCCCGTGTCCTTGTCAAAATTGTCAAAACCTCTATAGTCGAGAAGTGGAAACTGTGAGAATACACCTTTATAAATCTGGTTTTTGCGCCCTATATGAGGTTTGGTACAAGCACGGTGAGGAGTATCCCAACCAAGGTATCAATCCCCCATCCCCTCCACCAACTGATCAAATGGGAGATATGGTAAGGGCAGCCGCAGGACAAAATTTTGATTGGGAGGATGACCAACCCACCGGAGTCGCTAAAATTTTTTTCGACATGCTAGCCGCATCCGAAACACCTCTTTGGGAAGAGAACTTGACCGGACAATTGAAATGCGAAAACCACACCGTATTGTCGGCGGTCACACAAGCCTTAGCATTAAAGGCGGAACATCAATTGAGCCAAAAATGCTACGATGGGATGATGGGTCTAATTAAGAGCATGCTTCCACAAAGTTCAAAAATGCCGGATAATTTCTACCAATCCAAGCGAATGATCGAGGGGTTGGGCATGGAACATGTGAAAATAGATGTATGCCCGAACTTTTGCATGCTTTATTACAATGATTCAAACAAGGACAAGACACGTTGTGATGTATGTGACGAACCGAGATATAAGCCTCCGGGACCCAATAAAAATGCAAAACCCGTTCCACAAAAGGTACTTCATTACCTACCTATCACTACAAGATTGCAAAGGATGTACTTGACCGAAGCAAATGCAAAAAATATGAGATGGCACAAGGAGGGTAAGCGTGAGCCTCCCGGGGTTATGGTGCACCCGGCCGATGGTGAGGCTTGGAAGCATTTCGCGGCCAAATATCCGGATTTCGCGAAGGAGGTGAGAAATGTAATTTTGGGTATAACGATGGATGGTTTCATGCCTTTCAACTCGAGTGCATCTCCATATTCATGTTGGCCGGTGTTTGTCTTTCCATATAACCTACCACCGGGGATGTTAATGAAAGAAGATACCATGTTCCTCGCGCTTGTAATTCCCGGACCAAAGCATCCGGGTCGGGACATCGACATTCTTCTTGAACCTTTAATTGACGAGTTGAATAAATTGTGGTCGATTGGAGAAATGACATGGGATGAATCTAGAAAAGAGAACTTCGAGATGCATGCATCACTTATTTGGACGGTGAGTGATTATCCCGCTTATGAGATGTTATGTGGGTGGGGTACACATGGACGATTAGGGTGTTATTATTGCCAAGGTGCAACAAAGGCCTTTCGACTAGTGCATGGTGGGAAAGCAAGTTGGTTCGACTGTCATAGATGTTTTTTGCCTCCGGGTCACCCATTTCGTCGAGATAAGAAAAATTTCATAAAAGGAAGAGCCGAATATGGTGGGCCACCGCCCAACAAAACGGGTGAGGAGATGCTCGAGGAAGTGAGCCAACTAGATGAGATCGTATGGGGTAGAACTAAGAAAAACAACCAGATTCGCGGTTATGCCGATACCCACCATTGGCAAAAGAAGAGCATATTTTGGAGGTTACCATATTGGAAAGACAATCTCTTGCCGCACAATATTGACATTATGCATTTGGAAAAGAACTTTGCGGATAATTTGATTTACACGCTCTTAGACATAGGAGGCAAAACCAAGGATAATGAGAAATCAAGAAAGATTTGGCTCTCATTTGCGATCGTGGCAATCAACACCTGACCCCAGACCCCAAACACCCAGGAAAGATGCGTAAACCAAAGGCTCCCTTCGCACTTACTCTAGAACAAAAGCGGAAGGTTTTGACATGGCTCAAGGAGATAGTAAAGTTTCCCGATGGCTACGCATCGAATTGGTCAAGGTGTGTTAACCTCACAACAAACACCCTAATTGGGTTAAAGAGCCATGATTTGCATGTGTTCATGGAGCGCCTACTTTTGGTCGCATTTCAAGACTTTGTCCCGGAGGAAGTGTGGGACGTTCTATGCGAGATTTCAAGCTTCTTTAGAGAGATATGTGCCAAGGAGCTTTTACCATCCCGTATCGACCAATTAGAGAAGGATATTGTCGTCACACTTTGCAAAATGGAAAAGATTTTTCCGCCAAGTTTCTTCGATTCAATGGAGCATCTTGTGGTGCATGTAGCACACGAGGCTAGAATGGGTGGGCCAGTAGGGTCCCGATGGATGTACCCGTGTGAAAGGTTTGCACTTTTGCCTCGATTTTTTATAATTACATAATAAAACACTTCGCTGCCAAGATTTGTTTGTACCAATCAAACCCATAATAGTATGTCTAACTAACTACCCGGGACAACTCTTGAAATTATAGGCGTAACAAAGAACAGAGGATGAGAGTGACGAACAAGGCACGTGTTGAGGGTTCAATTGTCGAAGCGACAATTGTCAAAGAGATATCTACCTTCTGTTCACATTATTTTGAAGAAAAACCTCGAAATGGCCAACAACGAGTTACAAAGAGTAACCCTTCGCAAGGAGGGCTTTCGATATTTGATAATCTGGGACGTCCCGTTGGAAAGGAAAAGCGAATTGTTCTCGATGATAAGGACTACAAAGCAGCACACTACTATGTCCTTCACAACTGTCCCGAGATCCGTGACAAGTATGAAAGGTACAAACCTAATTAATGTTTATCTTAATGATATGAAAAACAACCAATGGCCAAAACCATGTATAAAACATTTAAAACTGTCCATAAGACATTTACAACCATATTTAAAACTTTTCTGCAATTTTTACATTTTTTTTTATTTGAGTTTGTGTTAGAGTTTGACTAGTGCTAGCTGTTTTGACAATTCTGAACAGCTGACCTTTAGAAATTTATTGTGACCAATTGGCTAAACCAGAATTTTAGTGCTTCATATAGAAATGATGGTCACCTCATGTACTATATGCCACAAAAAAATAAAAAAATATTAAGGTCAGCAGCTATGTGTAATCAAGGGATTTGTTAGGGGCAGTACACATGACGACTCACAGTCTTTGACACAGTTTTTATTTTTCTGAACAGAGATTCAAAAATCGATTTAAAATCACAAAAATTCATATAAATGGAACATTTAGCATGGCGATGCTTATCTTGTCATGCTTTACCTATTTGCATAATATTGGGAAATTTCAAGACTTGCATCTTGTCAAATCTATCAAATTCTTATTTTTGTATATGCTGGAATTGTAGAGACTTCGATACATGCATGCTCAACAGTGGTACAAGACCACAAGATTTGGACAAAGTTCGTCAAGAGAATTACGGAGATTGGTTACGAACAAAGGTACTCTCCGATGATAGTTGTGATAAATACATTCGAAAGGCAGGACTCAAGCCATCGAAACAAGCGAAGCACTACGAAGTGTACGACATCAACGGGTTTCGATTTCACACCGAAAATTATGGAAAAAACAAGGCAACAAAAAGTAGCGGTGTGTGCATCAAAGGAGAGTGGGATGAAAATGGGGAGCAACACGACTACTATGGAATTCTCCAAGAGGTAATTGAGCTAAATTATGATGGAGGCAACAATGTCGTTCTATTTAGGTGTATTTGGTTTGACATAATCAACGGGGTAAAAAAGGACAAAAAATATGGAATTGTGGAGGTGAAACACACTTCTCGGCTAAAAGGTTTTGAGCCTTATATATTGGCATGTCAAGCAATTCAAGTAGTCTACATTCCTTATGCATCAGATAATCGTGATAGATGTCCATGGTGGGTGGCAATGAAAACAAGCCCAAAAGGGAAGTTTCGTGTCGAGGAGGACCCCGATGAAAATTTTGAATTTTATCAAGAGGAAAGGACGGATAACCCGGTTTTGGAACCAAATGAAGAGGGCTTCAATTGGGATCATGTGGTAATTTGAGAAAACGAGTTCGAATTAGTAGACGATACGATGGAGACTACACCAACAACATCACATGCACCACAAACATTGGCGGATAACGACAACCCCATAGAGGAAGGTGATGAAGGTTATGATACGGAGCAAGAGTATGACATGCATGAAGTTGAGGAATCACTTGGTTGGTTTAACCTCGACGATGAATCCGATGAAGATGGTTATTAATTGGTAGACTTTCATTTTGGAACAATGTGATGTATGGCAATTTGGAGAATTATTTTGTATCTCAATTACTTTGTAAGGTTTCACTATTTTTAAGACAAATATTCCAATTTAAGTTTCCGAATTATTTGTGTATCTTAAATATTTATGTATCTCATACTCTTTTCAAACTACTGCTGTAATTCTTGTTGCTGTGGTTTACAAAATAAATTCAATTTGAAGGGAGACATTAAAAATATACAGAAAAGGCTCACTGTAATACAAAACAAGTTACAAGGGTAAGCCCTTGCAATTAGTAGTTGTCAGAATAACCAGACTTCTTACAAGGGTAGTGTAGGACTTCTTACAAGGGCCTTTAGAATAGAATAATAAAAACAGAATCTTCAAAACTTGTTACAAGGGTAAGCCCTTGCAATTGTTTTGTCTCAAATCTTTAGACTTATTACAAGGGCATGGAATGAGGTTTTTGCAAGGACATTCATTAAAATATAATATCTGGCTCTGCTAGCGGTCACGGGTCTTCAATTAGTATTTGTAAGGGTAGATAAGAGACATTTTCAAGGGTAAACATCAAATCTTTTTCAAGGGTTACTTTTTTCAAGGGACACCCTTGCAAAAGGTTTTCTTGTGTCAGAAATGTCATTTCTTTTGCAAGGGCCGTTCCTACCCTTGCAACAAGTAAGTGTCACTACTACAAAAATAGTCATTGTACACTGCACATTGTACACGGATTTGGCAATTTTATTAAAAACAGTGTACCAAATATGATTTTTTACTTGTTCAAAATATCTACACGATTTCTACACGGATAATTAGTTAATAATCAGTGTAGCATTATTAGAGAGAGCTACACGGTTTATTAGAAACCAAAAATCCGTGTGTAAAGAGGTCCGTGTGCAAATAATTGAGAGAGCTACACGGACTTTTAATACAAAGCCGTGTAGGAATATACACACGGATTTTTGATAATATATCCGTGTAGAAATAGTAGAATTGTACACGGATTTATAACTAAATAGCCGTGTATGTTTAATTGGAGAGCTACACGGATTTATAACTAAATAGCCGTGTATAAAAGTGTAGGGTTTTAATGTCTTCCCCTTCCAGTGCCGTTTTGATCAAGTCTTTTAGTACATCTCTCTGAACTGAGCTTTTTCCTATTAGATTTCTGCGAATTGATCGAGGCCAGCAGCTGAGATCTGAGATAATAAGCGGTATGTACTTCATATTAATTTCCTATGATTGCAATTGATCTGTTCTATGCTTTACTCATGATGTTTAACCAAGTCCTGCGCATGCTTCACAAAAAAAGGGCATAACTTTTGATCCGTTCGTTATCTCTCTGAACTGAGCTTTTTCCTATCAGATCTGCGAATTGATCGAGGCCAGCAGCTGAGATCTGAGATAATAAGCGGTATGTACTTCATATTAATTTCCTATGATTGCAACTGATCTGTTCTATGCTTTACTCATGATGTTTAATCAAGTCCTGCGCATGCTTCACAAAAAAGGGCATAACTTTTGATCCGTCCGTCGGATCGGGTTGAAATTTTGACATGAGCTCCGCAGCCCCAAAACCAAGCTAACTTACTTTCCAGCCCGATCCGACCATCGGATAGAGAGTTTTTGAACTTTCTTTACAATCTCAGAGTTTTTAGAGTCTTTTCGTGCATCATTTACTGTTTTGACTTTGCACGATTAAAGTTTACTGGTTTAGGGTTAATTGTTTGAAATTTGGGCATAAAAGTAATTGTTCTGTGACTGATTGTTTTGCATAAAGTATGTGTTAATCACCAAAGTGGAGGTCCCCTTATATAAGTCATTTATGCACATGAGATTTATGATTTTGTTAATCACCAAAGTGGTCAAAATCAGAATAATCATTTAGTACATAAGTGACATAATGATTATTGATAGAAATACTAACTATTATCAAATTATAATTTTGTAGAATGTGACAAACCAACCGCATTACACCAAGGATCAGATCGACGATGTGCGGTGCATGTGGGCAAGGTGGTTTACCATGGAATTTTGTAATCCTCGATATGGATTTGCATAGATTTGTAATAAAAATATGTTTCGAATAAATTTATTGCTATATGAATTTTGTATAAATTTAGTATATGAATTTCTTGCTAATTAATCTGTTTCGAATGAATTTATTGCTATATGGAATTTTGTATAATTTCTGTCGCAAAAAATTGGCTAGCAAAGCTGGAGGCTAGCCCAAAAACAAAATATACAAAAAAAAAAATTAGCTATTATACACGGATATTTCACAATCGTCCGTGTACGATAGAAAAAACAAAAAAAAATTAGCTATTGCACACGGATATTTAACAAATGTCCGTGTATAATAGCTAAGAGAGCTACACGGACATTTAATACAAATCCGTGTGCAATAGTAATCATACACGGATATTTTAGAAAAATCCGTGTATGATAGCCTTGCTGGAGGCGAAATACAACAAAATCTTCAATTATTTGTACACGGATATTTACCAAACGTCCGTGTATAATAGCTAAGAGAGCTACACGGACTTTTAATAAAAAGCCGTGTAGAAAGAGTAATCGTACACGGTTAATAAAGGGAATATCCGTGTAGCTCGATACTTGGAGAGCGACACCGGCAGGTCTTTGTACACGGTTAATTAGGGGATATCCGTGTAGAAATCATTATATCACACACGGTTAAATATCCATGTGTAGTTTCTGACCTATTCATACACCCTGGATTTAAACACGGCAGGAAATCCGTGTAGCTCTTCCATTAATGTCCGTGTGCAATCTCTTTTTCTGTAGTAGTGTGTTACCCTTGCTAAAAGTCCAAATTCTAGTAGTGAAACTCGTTGAACACTGGATAAAAACGCATTAGTATTTGGGTAATATTTGGGTAGTATTTTTCGTTGAAATATAAAGTAGAATAATTCGGAGCCAACATAGCGCAACATTATGATGTAATAATTAAACATACAACACAACTGCTCTTGATTAATACATTGAAAGATTAGAACACAATATATCAAAATAATTTTGATACGTCCTATCTCGAGGAGAGTAGGCCGTATGGGAAGTGAATTGGGCTGAATTCATCTTATCAAGGAATGACAGGCCGAAGTGTGGATTGGGCTGAATTCATCCTGCCAAGGAATGACAGGCCGAAGTGGATTATGACTCTAACCTGTATGATATCTCTCTTAGCAAAAATTCGGTACCCGTAAAATGAGATTTCCAGCCTTATATAGTCTGATTATAACCGCCATCCCGGGTGGTTATGAGGGACGTGGGCAGTTATGCCAGCCGATTCGGCGGTTATTCTGCACGTCAGTGGCTCAAGCCTATTATCGGGCTTAGTCATTTGAGGCCGTTTATTAGACCCTGTTTATGTAAAGCTTGGGCTTGTCGTCTGACTCCGGGTTGGCCTCTTAGTGAGGTCCGAATCCCGAGTCTTTCATGGCCCAGATAGGACAAGTTAAAAAGTCTGTGGAACATGGCCCTATCAAATTTATAGTAAAAAATAATGCTCAATCATCTATAATTATTGAATTAATACAAGCCAAAATAAAATGTTACACTACGTACGTAAATGTATTCTCCCAATGTATTCTCTCAACTTGCTTGAAACTAGGTAATTAAATAATAAAACATCCTTAATTGTTGCTATAATAAATTTCCTGAAATCTCCATCATTGTTTCATCTGCATCTCTAGCAGCACCCCCTACCACAACATCCTTCGTTGCAGCACCAACCGCGATGGATTCTAGATGGAGGGTTTACAGGCGCGGATGGACTAGATGGAGGGATTCCAGACGGTGGGCCTGAATTTGTGAAAAAGTAGAGAACATATGAATATGGTGTTATATCTAACCCCGTAAAAACACCCTTCTAGTTTAAAAGGGGTAAAGTTATTAAGAAATCAATTCCTTTAAAAGCCTAATAGACCACAAGCTCTATTTACGATTTTATTATTTTTAAAAAATAAAAAATTGAATTGTTAGCCAACTGATTGATTTTTTTTTTTTACAAAAATAGTAAGAACCGAATTAAAATTTCGGTTCAAACAGGAGATTTTAACGGTTTGGATTCGTCGTTTGAAACTAATTTGATAGACTTTTGAAGTTGTGCTCACCAAACCTTCTTGTTGAGCACATCACACCCTAGCTTTGCTCATTGTTTTCCACTAAAACTTATTGTTTCTTGGTACTTGTTTTATCCTTTCTTGACAACGATAGACTACATTGTAATGGAGACCCATGGCTTATCTATTGTATTATAAAATACACTATTAATCTTCTTCTTTTTGAGATAGGAATACACTATTAATCTATAATATGGCTGTACATTATTATCTAGTCACTCAGAACGAGAGAGCATTTACCACTACGGGGAGCAGGGGGCGGTTTAATAAAGGAGTAGGAGATTTCAGCAGAAGCAGGAGGTTGCATGGCCGTAGCGCTGAGCAGCAAACAGAGAATCACTAATACACTCTTCATTTAATTTTGCTCCCCAAAAACTCTACACACTACCAGTAGCAGTATCAGTAGCAGTAGCAGTAGCGGTGTCCCTTGATTTCTTCCATCTTCATCATTTTATAATGAAAATTATAACAAGACTTGTGCAAATCAACTCCCAAGTCAAGTCCCTCCCTGCCTCTGCTTTCCCAAGTCTGAATTAATTTGTCTCGGTACAGAATAATACCTAACTTGATTAACATTTCCTGCACGAAAGGAATAAATACAAAATTCCGGTCAAGATACAACGCAAATGTCTAACTCTAATTACTTCTGCTGCTTTCACTGTGGATCTACGACCAACGATAGTTTCAACGGTCAAAGAGGGCCCATGCCAAAGGCAGGCCGCACGGCCCATATTAACCATGGCCCACCAACCGTTTGCGTTACAAAGTATCTAGAACGAATATACTTCACATTTATAACCAATCACTCACCAGTGGGACCATAACGCCATCCAACGGGCATATTTCTTCTTCTGACACGTGCATTTGTATTGTATGTTGTGATGAGGTGGTGATTTTTTCTGAAATTTTTATTCATAAGAAAAAAAAAATAGAAAGGCAGGGTTTAGGGTTTAGAGATGAATAATTATAAAGATCGTAAAAAAATAAATTAGAAAAAATATAACCTCCTAGGTATTTATGGTGTATATTCGAGGAGGAGAAGGTATTTATGGTGTATCCTAGGTATTTATAATTATTTTTTTGCGATCTTTATTTTTCTAATTTATTTTTTGTGATCTTCATAGGAAATATTGTGTGGGAATTTGAAAAATAGAAAGGCAGTAACGAGTCATGACACTCAATACCATGAAAAAAAAAATTGCTAAGTGGGACACCATGGCATCTCAACACCGGAAAAAAGAAAAAATTCTAAGTAGGACGGCATGGCATCTCAACAAGCGGAAATGTTTTGGTATCTAATTTAGGTACCGATCAGGTTCATATGGTTTCTATATGAAATCAGTGAAAATATCCACTATTTAAAAAAAAAAAAAAAGAAGATGCCATGACGTCCCACTTAGAAATTTTTTTTTTTTGGTTTTTTTTCACGAGGTTGAGATGTGCCATAGCGTCCCGCAAGGACGCTATGGCTTGTTACTGCCTTTCTATTTTTAAAATTCCTGCACGGCATTTTCTATATTTAATATTTTTTTATTTTCTTATGAATAAAAATTTCGGTGATTTTTTAGTCCACATCCTCTGTACTAACAGAATATTTGAGTATAGATCCAAATCGTAAAAACTCTTCAATATTTGTGCCAATGAAAATCGGACTGTCCAGATCTAAACTCAAAGTTTGTGTTACCTCAGATGATGATAAGTACTCGATAATTGCGCACTGCTCGCCATTTGTTCGGAAATGCGAAATAAATAATTAACACTCTCTCTCTCTAATGGCACCACCAAATTCTCTCGTGTCTCTTGCCTTCTCACCTCGAAATCTCTGCTCTCTCTCTCTCTCCCTTCGCCAATGGAGAGGATTGCTCTGTGCCGACCTCACCTTTGGCTCCGTTCCACTATTCCCATCTCCGATATATGCTTCCGTTCTCACCCCACCTCCTCCGCCTCTCTTTACTACCGCATTGCCCTCCCCCACAACATCCCTCCTTTCCGCGCTTCTTCATCATCTATCTCTATCTCCGTCCCTTTCCTATGAAACCTGAAATCCAAAAGACAAAGGAAGCTGCTTCCAGTGCTGGTGTCGGTGTGATGCCAATTGTTCCACAATCTTGTATAATTCATAATTATAAGTATAAACAAATAGGTTTAGATCTGTGTTCCTTTGTTTAGTTTAATCAGCCACAACCAATTATTGAGAGAGAGAGAGATAGAGATCTGAGTGAAAGATAGAGATCTCGGGTGGATAACATGGGCAAATCTAGCTACCGATCTCTACGTCCCACTTGACAAGTTTACAATAATATTACAAACTTATCGGTAATAATAATGTAATATTAAATCCGGCCCAACACAAACAATGATAACCCAATTAGTTATTCCAACGTCACTGAGAGTGAATATGCGTAAAATCATTTAGTACGTTTGAGGTTGACCACTTCAAAAGTGGGATTTCTTTTTAAAACAGTAATTAAAATAATAAAAGTTAAAGAAACGGCATGATTGCAGAGTTTGTTATAAAAAGAGCAAAAACCGAATAGGCTATTTGGTTAAGAGTTTTTTTTGCTTCACCGAATAACCTATTCGGTTTACAGGGCAATTTCTTCAGTTTGCAGGGCAATTCGCCACAGAAAATCCATGAAATGGCTTAACCAAATAGCCTATTCGGTTTGGTGTTTTTTTGGGCTTAACCGAATAGGCTATTCGGTTTAGGTTTTTTTTTTTTTTTTTTAAAGACTAAGAAGAGCAAAATAAAAAAATCTAATACTGAAAATTTGATTTTTTTTTTATTTAAGTTATTTGACTTCTTTTGATATATAATTAGCATATTTATACTAAAATACGCTAAATTACTTGAAATTATGTTGAATTACACTATATTAAGTTTAATTACACTAAATTACATTACATTACGCTAAAATACGCTAAATTACGCTAAATTACATATGAATAAGGACGATATCTTCACTGAAAAGGCGAAAAACGACGGCGAAACTTCAAACGGTCATAAAACGGCGCTCGAGTGTCCGATTTCAGCAAATGACCACTTTTCGGAAAGCTTGCGAAAATACGCATGCGTCCGTGCAAGCAATGCTAGATTCCAAAATTCAGAATCGCCAAAAAACTAAGGGAAGAGCCTCAAAACTTGAGTTGAAGTTTTCGATTAAGATTTTCATTTCTATTATTCAATCCAAGTAGCTCAGTAAATTAGTTACATAATGAAATAGTAGAATACCAATTTTTACTATTTTCGAAATTTTGTTACTATTTTTTATGATTCGTGAAATATGGCACATAATTGGTCTATTTTAGTGTAATTTTGTATAGTTTAGTGTAATTTAGTGTAATTCAACATAATTTATTGTAATACAGTGTATTTTTCAAGTAATTTAGTGTATTTTTTGTTGTTGCTAATTATAAATCAAAAGAAGTAATATAACAAATAATTTAAACAAACAATTCAAATTTTTAGTGTTAGATTTCTTTATTTTGATCTTCTTAGTCTAAAAAAAAAAAAAAAACCTAAACCGAAATGGCTATTCGGTTTAGGCAAAAAAAATCTCTAAACCGAATAGCCTATTCGGTTTAGGGGGTGTTACACGAAAAGTTACACATTGCGGGGATTTGTTTTTGTGAAAATAGAGTAAACCGAATAGCCTATTCGGTGAAGTAAAAAAAACCCCTTAACCGAATAGGCTATTCGGTTTTTGCTCTTTTTATAACAAATTCCGTAATCATGCCGTTTCTTTAACTTTTATTATTTTAATTACTGTTTTTAAAAAAAATCTTCAAAAGTGCCTTAAGTTAAAAGGAGTACAAATTTTAAAGGTTGGGTTTTGTCCAATAGCCAAATTTCAACAAATATTATCCAAAATAGATCCCCAACTGTCCGATTTACACAGGCATTCGTCCGAACGATTTACAACTTCGCAAATTCCAAAAGGTCCCGTAAATCTAAACCGTTCGTATGAGTTTTGGCTTTGATGAAACGAAACGGTTTAGATCTGATTTTGTTCATATATAACCCTTTGGACAAAAATCCCAATCAAATTTTGTAACCTTCATTATTTAGAATTCGCATCCTCTGTGATATATCATATATATTTTGTGTGACTTTTTGGAAAATCTCAACCGTTCAAATATGTTATGCACGAATCTCAAAGCACAAATAATACTGGCCCCCGCGCTTTCCCGAATAGGCACCGGACACGTGGTCACGCAAAATATGATATATCTCAGAGGATACGCACTCCATTATTTAATGAGTGCACCACTACTAGAATTTCCGCATTTTTCATGAGGAGAAAAATGGTTTTTTCCATGAGCTTACGCATGGAAAAAGCCCAAAAATGACTTTTTCCATGCGATACGCATGGAAAAACTCCCGTTGCAAATACCCTCGTTGGAAATAGTCAGTATTTCCAAGGGCGCCGTTGGAAATATCTAATTCTGGCTTTTTCCATGAGCCTGCTCATGGAAAAAGGGCGCATGGAAAAACTTTCAAACTTGGCCACCGTCTGGATTATTTCCATGGGGAGCATCCGTGGAGCCCACCTTAGTTTTTCCAAGGGGATCAAACGAGGGACCCACCGAGTATTTCCAAGGGAGGGAGCGTGGGTCCCACCTGTCTATTTCCAAGGAAGACGCTCGAGTATTTCCATGGCAATCTACGTGGGACCCACTTGAGTATTTCCATGGGCAATTTACGTGGGACCCACTCCAACATTTCCATGGCCAGTGAAAGTGGGCCCACCTGATCAGATCTAGGCACTATTATTTCCTTGGATATACCCACGGAAATACTGACCTCCTTTTTTTGGTACCAGAATGCCCACATATGAACAAACCTCCCTGTACCGATCCTGTACCGACCCGTTTACATTCCCCAATTCCTATTCAGCCAAATTAACAAACACATTGAAATATAAAGAAAAAAACATGTAATTAACATTAATCAACATAATATAATCATCATACGTTGTACCAAAATACCAAAAAGCATTACAAAAATCAGTACTAAATTGCAAAAACTTGTACAACACATTGTCCCAAAATATACCCACCACCCATTAACACAAATTTACAAAAAGATATTACCCCAAGGATGTTCATATGTTAGAACTTCTAGATCCTCTATTATGCCTCAAATGAAGATTTTGTCCAAACTAGAAGAGCTGGTTGATGTTAAGAAAATATGTTGTGCTCTATCGAGCAATTGTCCAGTAAACATCAATGTGAAATTATCGAGAGTCTGTCACCTACAATATTAAGAAAATAAATCATGAGAATTATATTATTATTATTAGCTTGGACATGCATTTTGCAAAAATGTGAAAAGTTACTAAAAATTGTACTCTACCATGCTGCTGTTTATCATGGACGATGGTAAGTTTTGCCTGGACATATACTTTGACTTATCCTCACTGTAGAAGTTAAATCTCAGTTGCATAAATTTGAATAATTGAAATTAAATAATAATAAATAAAATCTTGGATGTAAAGTACATGTTGGTACCCAGCAACAACATATATAACTAAAACAAAAACTGATCAGGAATGCAGTAAATATGTTAGACTTGATAAAAACACTTGGGAATAATTTAGAAAGAAAATTTTATAAATGTTGATTTTCTACTACTAGTAATATATAAGGTTTTCATACCATGTAATCTTGATCAGATGTTCCAAAATCATCAAAATTTGATGTTGTCAAGAGAGGTCGACTTGACATAGAAGAACCATTGCTGAACATGTAACTTGATACCTCCATGCATGTCTTCATGCCAGAAAGCAAGTTTCTAGCAATTAGGCAACTAAAAACAGAAAGAGACTAATTAACATAAGATTCAGAAAGATAAAAGAGAGGGTGCTATGGTTAGACTTGTTAATGACTGAATATTAGTTAGAATTCAAATTCTGTATTCAGCCTAATTGTTCATTCAAGAATTACCTGTTCCTCCAAATATTTCAATCCCCTTCAAGTAGAGATCTTTTGCCGGGGTACTCCAATAAGCACCACTATTATTCTATGATTCTGTTCTAGATTCTTCTATCACAGTACTTTCCTCTATATCTCTTGGAAATTCACTTTCATGCTTTGAAATCTTGCCCTTTCATGCTTTATATTCTGATATTTAGGAGGAAATTTAAATTAGGAAAAAGAAGTTGAAATTTTCTTATATTATGAATATTGGTACAAGGCAGATCATGAACTACCTTTATTACCTTAAAGCATTGAAACTGCATGGTTTGCGAAGTTTGTCATGTAAGTAGACGTTATCATGCTCAACTACTTACACACAATCATTAAAATAAGTACAACTAATCATCTGTAAAGTTTCGATAGCGGAATTAAAAGAAACATTAAAAGCAAATCAAAGATCTTAGAAATCAAAGTCTCCACGTGTAAATCAATCAATTAGATTACATACCTTTATCCATTGTAAACTGTAGAACAATACTCTTGAAACGTTCTTCGCAAACCGTCAGAAGAACTGCAAAGTGATTTCTCTCCTCTTTCTCTTTCTAAGCAATGACAACTTGTTCTTTATGAAATATCGATGAAGAGAGGATCAACCTTACTGTTAGAATATATTTCTTACTTATGATTGTCATTGAAGCAATTATTTATAGGGGAGATGCACAGAATGGATAAACAACGCACCCTTTAATCGCACCCTTTAATCAAAGCTGCACCCTTTAGCCTTATGAATGTCAGTATGCATCCTTTAGTGCCATGCATTGAATCTGTTATTATTCAATGGTCAACGCACATTTAAATCAAAGATCAATATGATAAAGGCACCCTTTAATCAGATTCAGTTGACTTGTGCTGAATGCATCTGTTAACAATTATGCCAATTACCCTTTAAATTAGGCCATTTAATCAGCCCATTTAAACCAGCCCATTAGACTAATGTTTTATTTTGGGCCACCGAATTTCCTTACATTCTCCCACTTGGTCCATTATAAAACTTTATGACATTACAACGTTCATAAGGTGCACAATAATATTGTATGTCTTTATATTTCATAAATTCTAAAATCATAATATTTATACTTAAGCAAAATTAATACGAGTCATGGCGGTGGCTAATAATATTTGTTACTAACTTCCTTCCATGTACTACAATATCAATTTTAACTTAATATAAACCATAATGGTATACTTGAGGATCCACGTTAATTGTCTAATTTATATAGACTAATTCCTATTAATAGAAAACAATAATATATATATATACTTAAATAAATAGGAATTGTATTTGAAACAATCAATCAATAATAATATCATAAAAAATCATTCATCTATAATATAAGTTTAATTACAACAATTATTTATCACAGATAACTATTCCCATTCTTTAGACATGTTCGTGAAATATCTTGGGTGGTAATCCTTTCGTCAAAGGATCAGCTATCATCATCTCTGTGCTTATATGCTGTATTGTTATTGTTTGTTTCTGTACTTCTTCCTTCACGGCAAAGTACTTAATCCCCATGTGCTTGGCACCTTTGGAGTACTTGTCGTTTCTGCTGAAGAAGACTGCTGCAGAATTATCGCAATAAATCTTCAGCGGCTTGGCAATGCTGTCGACAATTCCAAGTCCCGAAATAAAGTTCCGCAGCCATAGTCCTTGTACCATGGCTTCAAAACACGCCACGAACTCGGCTTCCATAGTGGATGCAGCGATTACTGTCTGCTTCGCACTTTTCCATGAGATTGCTCCGCCGGCTAGAAGATACACATATCCGCAAGTGGATTTTCGTGTATCGTAACACCCGGCATAGTCTGAATCTGAATAACCGACTGTCTCTAAGTAGTTTGATCTCCTATACGTCAACATGTGACCTTTAGTACCTTGAAGATATCGTAAAACTTTCTTTGTTGCCTTCCAATGTTCTATTCCATGATTGCTTTGATAACGTCCAAGCATTCCTACAGCAAAACTGATATTTGGTCTTGTACAAGTTTGTGCATACATTAAACTACCCACAATGGAAGCATAAGGAATATTATTCATTTCTTCTTTTTCCAATTCATTTTTAGGACATTGATATAAACCAAATTTATCCCCTTTCTGAATCGGCACCTTACCAGCTGAACATTTCTCCATCCTAAATCTCTCGAGAATCTTGTTAATATATGTTTTCTGAGATAAACCTAACAAACCTTGTGATCGATCACGAAATATTTCTATTCCTATCACATAGTTCGCCTCGCCCATATCTTTCATTTCAAAATTCTTCGAGAGAAAATTCTTGGTGCTTTTCATCATTCCAAGATCGTTAGTCGCAAGTAAAATGTCGTCAACATATAGAACTAGAAACATTATCTTACTCCCACTGACCTTCAAGTATATACAACGATCAACAACGTTTTCCTTAAAACCAAAAGAAGTAATCACATCATTGAACTTGAGATACCATTGTCGTGATGCTTGTTTCAGCCCATATATCGACCTTTTCAATTTGCAAACCATATCCTTTCCCCCAATTGAAAAGCCCTCGGGCTGATCCATGTAGACTTCCTCTTCGAGTTCTCCGTTTAGAAAAGCAGTTTTGACGTCCATTTGGTGTAACTCAAGATCGTAATGAGCCACTAAAGCCATGATGATACGCAAAGAATCTTTCTTAGAGACGGGCGAAAATGTCTTTTTATAATCAATGCCGTCTTTCTGAGTGAAACCTTTGGCAACCAGTCTAGCTTTATATCGTTCGATTTTGCCTTTTGAGTCACGTTTGATCTTAAAGATCCATTTACATCCAACTCGTTTGGAATCGTGAGGCAATTTGACAAGATCCCAGACTTGATTGTGTTTATTGATTTTAACTCGTCTTTCATGGCATCAATCCATTTATCAGATTCGTCACATTCAATAGCTTTCTTGTATGAAACCGGATCATCAATTGCAGAATCAATTTCAGATTCTTGTAGATAAACCAAATAATCGTCAGATATAGCCGATCTCCGTTCACGGGTAGACCTTCTTAATGATATATCATTCGGTTCAACTACATCATCAACAACGATGTTTTCAATCGGAATGTCCTCAGTAGCAATTGGTTGTTCTGGAACAGTCGTACGAACTATTTTCGAAACAACAGTTGGAACAACTACTTTCGAAACAACAGACAAAGGAACAGAACAAGTTCTGTAATTTCTTGAAGATCAGAATTACACTGATCAAAACTTCTTGCACTGACGTCAGCATTCTCGATGAAACGTGCATTTTCGGATTCAACAATTCTCGTACTATGATTCGGACAGTAAAATCTGAACCCTTTGGATTTCTCCGGATATCCAATAAAGAATCCGCTAACAGTTCTGAAATCCAATTTCTTTTCGTGTGGGTTATACAAACGTACCTCCGCAGGGCAACCCCATACATGTATATGACGTAAACTAGGTTTCCTTCCCGTCCATAGTTCGAAAGGAGTCCTTTCTACTGCCTTACTAGGAACCCGGTTTAGTAAATACATGGCGGTCTTAAGTGCATACATCCACAAAGATTTAGGCACAGTTGAGTGACTGAGCATACTCCGAACTATGTCCATAAGTGTTCTGTTACGACGTTCAGCAACACCATTTTGTTGTGGTGTGCCGGACATAGTGTATTGCGCACATATCCCACGCTTTTCTAAGAATTTAGCAAAGGGTCCAGGATTTTGTCCTGATTCGTCATATCTACCATAAAATTCCCCACCGCGATCAGATCGAATGATTTTCACTTGTTTTTCTAACTGTCTTTCAACCTCATTTATAAACACCTCAAGTGCATCAATAGATTGTGATTTCTCATTTAGAAGATAAACAAACCCATAACGTGAAAAATCATCAATGAATGTGATGAAATACTTTTCTTTATTAAAGGAGGGAACGTCAAATGGTCCACAAATATTCGTGTGAATTATTTCTAGAAGTTGAGAGCTACGAGTGGCACCTTTCTTAGTATGTTTCGTCTGCTTGCCTTTTATACAGTCGATACATATACCTAAGTCAGTAAAATCCAAGTTTGGAAGAACTTCAGACTTCACTAAACGTTGCATTCTTTCTTTGGATATATGACCCAATCTTTTGTGCCACAAGTACGCCGACTTTTCATCATTCATATTTCTTTTCATTCCAATAGTATTGTTTACGGTAATCAGAGATTCTACATAAGAATTATCTAACTCTAATTTATACAATCCATCAATCAAATTGCCACAACCAATCATGCAATTATTTTTATATAAACTAAAGCATTTAGATCCAAATTTAAATACATAACCACAATCATCCAACTTAGATACAGATAATAAGTTGCGAGAAAACAAAGGTACATATAGTGTATCATACAAATCAACAATATTGCCAGAACCTAATATAAGTCGGTATGTACCGACACCTTCCACTGGCACCTTGTCTTTATTGCCCATAATTACATATCTTTCACTTTGTCGACTTTGGTTTGTGGTTTGGATCGTAAGAAATCTCTGTAAATTGTTTGAAATATGAGTTGTAGAGCCCGAGTCAATCCACAAAGTATTATTAGGAATATCAATAAAATTTGACTCAAAAGTAACAAAAGTATGAGTCATACCTTTCTTTTCGAACCAAACCTTCTTTTTCAGACAATCCTTCTGAAAATGACCCACTTTACGACAAAAGTGGCACTTTTGCTTGTTCCCTTCTTTCTTAAAGCTTGCATTAGAAGACACTTGAAAAGCTTTCCCCTTCTTCTTGTTCTTGGTCTTAGCTTTCCCTGGTTTAGCATTAGAACCCGACCCAGCTTCTAAATTTGAAAAATGAACAGTGTTAGGTTTCAATTCCTTAAGCCTTGCCTCTTCCTGAACAAGTTTACTAGTCAATTCATTTATGTTCCATTTCTTTTCTTGAGCATTATAATTAATTTGGAACGGACTATAAACATCATTCGGCAAAGAGTTCAAAATAAATTGAACTAGAAAACCCTTCTTCAACTGTCATTCCCAAACCCTTAAGTTTTGCGGAGAGAGATGTCATTTCTACGATATGTGCATGCATAGTGCGACTACCATCATACTTCATGGTGGTAAGTTTTGCCATAAGCGCACCGGCAAGCGACTTATCGGCTGTCTGTGAGCGTGCCTTGACATTTGCTAGAAACTCTTGAGCGTTATCCGTGTCCGGAAGAGCAACCTTAATGTTTCCATCAACCGTCATTCGCAAAAACATAAGGCATAACCTGTTAGAACGTTCCCAGTCTGCCATAAAGGCCTTATCTTCCTCGCTGCTTTCATCAGTTATAGCATCGGGCTTATCGAGTAATAGTGCTATGTCCAAGTCCTGTGCACTTAAGTGAAATTGGACTTGTTCATTCCATTCAGCAAAGTTAAGACCATTAAAGACCGTCACAGATGACGCATGCGATTGCATCGATACAGGTACATTAACTGTAATTTTAATAGAGAAGATGAGAAGAAAAATTAAAAATAAATTAGGGAAAGAGAAGATCATAAGGAAAATTAAGAAGAAATAAATTTTCCAAAATTTACAATGAATGAAAAGAAAATCAGAAAACATAATATATTATTCTTTGATATTTCCATCTTTAAATGATTTCGAAATTTCATAAACTTAAATCTTTAAATTAAAAAAAATACATATAATATATATATAACTTAACTCAAAGAGAAGATCAGAAGATAGGAGACATAATACAATAATTTATAACTTCAGATTTTCAATTTCAGATTTTGGAGCAATAACTTAATTAATATATATATCCTAATTATCCTTTGGGATTTCTTAAGATATATTAAACATAATATTTTACTAGAAAATACTTTAATATGATAATTTTATTGTTTCAATACATGTTGTTGCCTTTGGGTAACCAACAATTGAGGAATAACGTAAATTATCAACTTAAGTTGTGTAAATTATGAGAATATAATCAACCTTTGGGCAATTCATAAAATCTCATAATCTACTAATTAATTAAACCATTAAATTTAGTATATGACAGATTTTAATATCATATAATCTTAATAAATGATCAATTAATTTTAATCTACGGTTTATAGAAAATAGAATTGCAATAAAATTATTCTAAAATTCTTAGACTCATTATGGCATCAATTTAATTTAGATAACTATTTTTCATTCCAGAAACTTTCTTTCCCGGTTCATAATAATTCAATTTCAGAATTTTAATTGGAAAGAATGCCTAGTTTCTTTCTTCAAAGTAATTATCTTCACGATTAATGGTAAAAATTGCATAATTTCGATAGAATTTTCAGAATATTCTACTTAATGAATTGTATATAATCCATACTTCGATTTCTTTAGGGTAAGGACACTTTGGTGTCTAGCAATACCGTCATAATTCAAAGTTACCGCAAATTTCAATCACAAATCATTAAAAGAAAATAATAATAATAATAAATTCATAAAACAAGTAACTTAATCGGGAGATTATGAATTCCAAAACCTGAAGCTCTGATACCACATGTAAGTAGACGTTATCGTGCTCAACTACTTACACACAATCATTAAAATAAGTACAACTAATCATCTGTAAAGTTTCGATAGCGGAATTAAAAGAAACATTAAAAGCAAATCAAAGATCTTAGAAATCAAAGTCTCCACGTGTAAATCAATCAATTAGATTACATACCTTTATCCATTGTAAATTGTAGAACAATACTCTTGAAACGTTCTTCGCAAACCGTCAGAAGAACTGCAAAGTGATTTCTCTCCTCTTTCTCTTTCTAAGCAATGACAACTTGTTCTTTATGAAATATCGATGAAGAGAGGATCAACCTTACTGTTAGAATATATTTCTTACTTATGCTTGTCATTAAAGCAATTATTTATAGGGGAGATGCACAGAATGGATAAACAGCGCACCCTTTAATCGCACCCTTTAATCAAAGCTGCACCCTTTAGCCTTATGAATGTCAGTATGCATCCTTTAGTGCCATGCATTGAATCTGTTATTATTCAATGGTCAACGCACATTTAAATCAAAGATCAATATGATAAAGGCACCCTTTAATCAGATTCAGTTGACGTGCGCTGAATGCATCTGTTAACAATTATGCCAATTACCCTTTAAATTAGGCCATTTAATCAGCCCATTTAAACCAACCCATTAGACTAATGTTTTATTTTGGGCCACCGAATTTCTTTACATGTCAAACTCAAAAACAGATTGCAACTTTTTAGCCTGCCAACATATTTAGATAAAATAAAAACACCAATGCTTCAAAGAAGAATAAATAATAAGAATAAATTGGGCAGACCAATTTTACTGGTGCTCAAATTCACCACCATACAACCTCTACCCGGAAAGGGAGGAGGCACATACACATATAAAGAGAATGCATTGCTCCCTTATAATTTTTATTAAGAATATTTATCAGAAAACAAAAGTAAAATAAACAGGACCACAAGGTGGCCAAATGTAAGTGATTAGGCGGGAATTGATACAAATTCATCCTTTGAAGGAATTTCTAGTAATTGACCACAAGAATATTTATCTAATAAACTAATTAATATTTTCTTATCTAATTATAGGACAAGAAGAATGTAGAGGGAAGCATACTGCATAATTTGGTTTGGTGAGTGGTGACGGTACATTGACTGAGTATTTTAATGTATAATGTTGGTGAGTGGTGACGGAACATTGACTGAGTATTCTAAAGACATAGTTATCCACCATCTTCTTTAGTCTCAATTAATTCCCAATTCTTTTATGTTTATATCAGGAGCATTTTTACACGAGTATTTTAAGATTCGTAATTCCAAGTAAAAAATCTGAATGACAACCCGGATCTTAAATTGCTTTAAAATTAAAATCAATTAAATTACAAACTTATATCCTTAAAAATTATCCTTAAGTCACCTTGTTAACGGGTCTGGATCTGGAGAAGGCCGTGCACTGAAAATGAAAAGGGTTCTCTTGTTAAAAAGGGTTCAAAAAATGAATAGTTCTTCTACTTGAGAAAATGAAACCTGACAATTAAACTCAGTTGCGAAAGAAGGCCGTGCACTGATCCGATGAGAGGACGAGCGGAAACATACAGCGGAGAGATCAACAGAACTGGAACCCTAGCTCAGCGGATGGCTTCCGATCGACGGAGCTACGCCTCCGTGTAGAGCTGGAGAGGATAAAAGAAGTGCATACATCACATACACCCAAGGCCATGACTTGAAAGAAAAATTGTACCCTAACCTTTAATATTCTCTCACCAGTGAAATAAGAAACCAGAAACAAACCTTCCAAGACAACAATTAATATGTCCATCAAATTCACTTATCGAGTGGTCTAAAACTATTCTACACATCCACGCAAAAGGAGGGATCAAAAAATTATCAATTACCCTGCAACATTGAAGCCCGTAGAAAGGTTGATGGCTTACGAAAAAGATTGCTTTGAGAGAAAAATAAAAAGAACCTGTGATCGGCTGTGGCAGGGAAGAAAGCGGCGACGTAGGCGTCAACATGGGAAGGAGACACCGATCTAAGTTACTCTGCTGTGCATGGTTGGGGGCCAAGGGGTCGATTTGGATTTGGGTGTAGGCTCAGTGAGTGAGAGAGCGAGAGAAGGAAAAAAGGGATCGGGGAAAAAAGAAAATTGAAAGACAAGGCGGCTGGGAAGAGGGAGGGAAATATTTGGTAATTTGCGGGAGAGGGGATAAGGTTTAGGGTTCTTTTGTCTGGGTCCGGATCCTCTAAAGTAACTCAAATTTTGAGTTTAAGTCCGGACTGTCCGATTAGAATCAGGTCCGAGGTAGGATGCACTGATCCCTCAGATAAGATCGAACAGTTCTGATCTAAACTCACAATTTGAGTTACTTTGTGAGATCCGAATTCCAGGAGTTAAAATGGGAGGGAAATGAAAATTTTGTCAGAGAGGGAAAACTCATGAGAAAAATATAAGAGGGAGGTTATCAAATTTTGGAAGGGAATTCAATTAAAGTAAAATATAGAGAGAAAAATTGTCAAATTTTAGAAAGAAAATCAATTAAGTAATTTGTGTATATTGCGTACCTCACGTGAAAATGAGAAGGAAAGTCCAAATAAAATATGTTTTCAAAGTTTTAAATAAAATTTGTAGCACAAGTATTGCAACATTTATAATATTATTTAAAATTTTGATTCTAAATTAAAGAAGTATGAAGGTGAATTATTTACAGTTGTACAGTTGTATAGCTAGAACATTTTTATTGCATTATTAAATAATTTTGACAAATTAAATTGTATAGTTGTACATGCATGTTGCATCAATGACTTATGTCAAACATGAATGACCATAGAACATCAACTCTTGTTGGATGAGTTAATGAAGGAACAAAGACAAACGTTGTCTGGTGGTCGATCGAAACCGTTCAAATTGAAGAATATCACATTCATTTTATTGTAGTGAAGTTTGATAAAATTTTATGTTCATCTACCTATCCATCAAGCCAACGGAATATACAAACATCGTAGGGCCACAGACACTTCACATCGGATCGAAGCTTCGACATATCGAAACTTCAGTTTTTTTTTGTTGGTTACGTTCAATGTTTTCTCCTGATCATTTAAAAACTAATTTGAAATCATTTCACTGCAGATCGACCGTTGATTACTCATTCAAAAATGAACGGTCCGTAAGTATTGGCTCAATTTTAAGGGGCAAATACTGATGAAATTATATGAAATTAACAATTATAAGCATTATTTGGTCACAGGGCTTGTATAAATGTATAAAATATTTTTTTAGAAATTTATTCATATTATTTGTTGTGCAAAAATTACTAATTTTATCATATGCTGATATGAGCCGTCTGATGGGTGATGAAGGGTCATGATTACCAATGGATGTCTCCATTACAGAGGCTGTGGGCATGAGGTCTATTTCACTGAGGTGACATAATATTTTTGTTTAAATCTGCCTTAGATGAAATCATCTGAATTCTTTAGTAACCGTGCTAATTCTGATCATACGGCCCCGATCTAAACATAAATATTATGTTACCTCAGGTGATTTAAAATCGTGGGTATGTGTATCCATCACAAATGCTCTCTAGCACTTAGAGAGGTCCTTGTTCACTCCCTGGGACTTAAGTATTTTTCTTCCAAAACCAAATCAGAGATGAATGATTGTGCCAAAACCCTTAAATTTTCGTTTCCCTCCTTAGTTTCCCTCCCGAAATTTCACTAATATTCCTCTCCCGCTCTCCTCAAATCATTCGGCGTTGTTTGGACGCGAAGCCAAAACACAAAACAAAACAAAAATTTCACACGCTCCGTCCGTCGTTCCTAGGTTTATCTCTCTCCGCTCTCACTCGATTTTTTTTGCCGCCGCTCCAACTAAGGCTTTGACCGTCCAACTGGCGCGCACTGCCTAAGGCGACTGTTGTGGTCACCGTCAGGCCAGCACTGGTACCAGCAACGGTACCAGTGCCAGCAGGGCTAACTTTTTGTGTTATGTCCGTACCAGGGAAGAGAATTGATCAATCTTGCCTAATTTCTTTCTAGCTCTAAAAGGTATCTCTCCTCTCTTTTTTCCCCTAATTATATTTTTCTATGGTGCTATCTGTGTAGGTCCTTAATTTGCCTGAAAGGATTAATTTTGTTTCTCCGTAAAAACCAATTCAAGTGCTTTTTCAGCAAAAATAATCTAATAGTTGTTCCCTTCCTATAGAAATTATGTCCAATTATCTTTTAGAGTGTCATCAAATTTGACTTGATTCGTCATTAATATCTATCCATACTGATTTAAAATTTGACTAGATTTATGTCTCAATCAGGTTTTGACCAATACCAATTGTAATTGGTGAATAGGTTTTGGAGAATATATGTTAATATCTAGGCTATTGTCCCCGTCCCGTCCCCCCTTTCTCCTTTGAAGCATCGTTGACTGGGCTGGAGAGGTCCAGCTTACCACCTCTGCTACTGTGCGAAGCTGAGCAATGGCAATTGAGCAACGACAACGGCAACGGCGAGTATGACAGTGCCAAGGTTGAAATGGGCGGATCAAACTCACAATCGAGTATGACAGTGCCAAGGTTAATTTTTGTAGTATTTTTAGTTGTATACCGGTGTTTGATTATGTGCACACAAGATGTTTGATGAAATGACATAAGTGCACAAGTTTTTAGTAAGCTGAGAATTATTGTGTGCATGATGGTATGCTTTTGTTGGAATTGAACCGGCTTTTGCGGCCTGGGGGTCACTTTGTTTGGTCTGCTACTCCGGTTTATCAAAAGCTCCCAGAAGATGTTGAGATTTGGAATGGTACCTATTGTTAAATCTTTGCAAAATTTATCACAATAGTACTGTCATATTTGGGAGTATGCAATATTTGTTTGCAAGTAGTACTGGCAAAATCTGAACCTTCCCCAAAAACTTGCTCTTTCTGTTTATACCCAAAACCTGATGAGATTTTGAAATTTTCGACAATTGAATTCCAATGCCAAAGCAACCGAGCTTGAACCTTAAACCCAAGTACCCAAAATAACCTTAAACCCAAGTACCCAAAATACAAGCCGTGTGCTAAATTTTGTTCTAATAAAACCTAAAAGAAAAACATCATTAAGAGCCAAAGTTAGTTTTATGTTTGTACTATGAAATGAAGTGATCCGAATCAAATACAGAAACCTTCAAAAGCTTAATTATCTCTTCCTTTAGATTGGCAGGTGTTACCTCGTGGCTGTAAAGGGAATAAAAAGGAAGAAGACATGCCATAGGTGTGCTGAGACCAAAACAGGGCCGATCGTCAGGTGCTTGGCTTGTAGGAAGCGCTACTCTTGCTCTAAATGCATCAATAAATGCTCAGTTCACAATATTTACCAAGTGTTAATCAGATAAGAAAGCTAGAAAAGGCTTTTTCCTTATTTTTTTCAATTCCTTCTCAGAGCTTTTTCATGAGTCTCCAAATGTTGCTATTATGTAGTATATGTACCAGTCTCCAAATGTTGCATCTATGCTACTGGATTGAGTGTGAGACTCATATTAAGTTCATGTCAATACATAGTGCAAAAATAAAATGTACTATGGGTCAGTTTGTAGTCTTCTTGATGCTCAATTTGATGATTTTATCACAAAAATGTATGCACAACTTGCCCAAGACCTTCATACAACATGTGTGCATGTTTTCCTTATTTTTTCAATATTTCTAACAATTTATTTCATTACTTTTCAGTTTGTGAGGTGCAGTTTGGATCATTCTGACATGCTGTTTTGTTATTTTTGTGTAGAACAAACCATAGATCCAAATTGGATGTTTTTTGTATCTAAAATTTCAGGAAGTCATGATCTGCACCCACATTAATTTCAACTCATTGTTTTGCCTAGAGCTATGCGAAAGTTTTTCTCAAGATCAGTTTTGTCCCAGTTTTGGTTCTGTACCAGTTTTTTATTTTCTGACAACCAATTTTGTATAATTTACACAGGACAAACTACAACTCCAAATTGAGTGTTCTTGGTACCAAAATTCTCAGGATATTAAGATATTTCACCATGATTTATTTCACATTTTTATGGGTTTTTTAACTGAGTTGAATTTGAGGTTTTGTATAGGGAAGTTATGCACCAGCACACTATTGTACCAGTTTTTGCATTTTCTGAGGCCAAACTTTGAGGATTTATTATAAATCGTAGTAACTATAATGTCATGTGTTTTATTTGGTTTAGAACAAAAGCATGTTTAGCAAATATATCATCTCTTTAATTGTTTAGAATTCCTCTTCTGGTCAAATACTAAAAAAACCATTAAATGCTCAGCTCATTAAAAGCGTGCTTCATTTTTGTCAAATGCCTTCTCTACACAAGAGAGCTGTCAAAGGAAAAGGAAGACATTATGTATTGCTTGCATTTGTCATAAATTTTTGTATCTAAATTAAAATTAAATATGTCTTGTTATTGGCAAAGACCTCAAATTTATGTTTTCATTTGTATGCTTCATTTTAAATATCTCAATCTAATATTGCTGGCTACTGTGATTTAATTTTGTTGAACATTTAAAGGGACATGTCAAATAAACAGAAACGTTGCTGTCTTCAGGAACTTAACTTTTCCAACGGTAGGCTCATGAAAATAACAAGTCCAACTATAAAATAATATAAACTGAATCCATAAAACATTTTCATGAGCATAGTGCTCCATTATTTCCATGAACCTCCACTATAATATAATATAAACAAACTAACCACAACATTTCCAAGGGCCGCTCATGGAAATAATAGGTCTCACAACTTTTATTTTATTTCCAAGGGTAGCTCATGAGGTATTTCCATGGGCTATCAATAAAATATAGTATTCGGTCTGTTTGGCGGGTCATGGGTCATGCAAAAGTATTTCCAACGGCGGATATGTAACATTTCCATAGGCAGACATCAAGGATTTTCATGCGCTACTATTTCCATGGGACCCCCGTTGGAAATGGTTGAGTGTGTCAAAAAACTCGATTTCTTTTCCAATGGCCCTTCCTGCCATGAAAATAACACTGCTACGCATGGAAAAAACGGAAATTCTAGTAGTGCACAATCCCTGAGGTAACATAATATTTTTGTTTAGATCCTGAATGTCCAATCAGAATCCAGATCAATCTGACTAACGGTGGAATGCACAAGATGCCTATAATATTTGTGCGGATTCCGATCGAGCAGTCCCAATTGAACCAGAAATATTCTTTTACTTTAAGTGATATTAATTTTGTATTTTCTGTTATTTATTTATTTATGTATTTGTGTTTTCTTTTTCTTTTTCGTTTTCTTCTTTTTAAGCCTGACCCAGTGGGGCCATAACAGCATTTTAATTCATCCGTTTGATGATTTGGACACAATATATATATCCCAATAATTCATATTAAAAATACTGGGGAAAACATCTATAACTACTGTATTAATACAAGCTAGCTAGCCGAAGTAAAATGGATACAACAACAATTTGTAAAATGTGAAAACCGATCATGAAATCATTATTTAATTAACTACTTCTCTCAACGTGCTTTGATAATTAATTACATAATAAATCATTCTTTAAGCACCAGCATGGCTAGCAACAAACCCCAGCACAACATAGGTCTCCGCAGCAAGGTCTGGGTCGACGGAGTCTATCTAGGAGTTGGTCTACGATTAACATGTGGCTCTGAAATGTGAAAAAGTTGAAAATATATATGAATATGGAGTTATATATACTAAACACCGTATATATAAAGAAACAACGAACTTTTTTTTATAATGAAATATTGGTAATTTTTTTTTAAACCATTTTTTGCCATCTTTCATAAACAATAATAAAAAATAGTAAAAAAATTCTTAAAATAGTAAAAATTAGTATTCTACAAGTTTATTATATAATCAATTTACTGAGCTACCTAATCGAAGTTTGAAGTTTATATAATAAGTTTTTGAGGCTGTAGCATGGAAGGTCTTATGTTATCCATAGCATCTAAGCCTTATTCGTACTATAATATGGACTATTACTGTGGGCTTGGCCAGGGGCGGACGCAAGATTTCTGTCAGGAGGGGGGCAAAAATCGGATTCAAATAACTTATCGGGTTCAAACTCATTAGCTAATCGGGTACTATATATAAAAAATTCAATAAGATAAACCCAAATTATCCCAATTCAAAGTAAATTAAAGTTCAAGAAATATATGGTACAAATCCAAATTTATGGCCTTAGAATGTGCAACTGATGCTTTCTTATCTAAAAAAGAAAATAAAATAGAAGTTTGATTTCAATTCAACAAAAAAAAAAAGTCAGAAAGTCTACTTAGTAATTGGTACCTGATAAAGTCTCTATGCCTTTGAATATACTTTTAATTAGTACTTCGTACTTGGTAGCATTGGGCTGGTAATAACAATAATGAAATAATAGAGGGGTGCGTGTGGTATTCAGATTACAACCCAATTTAAGGAATGCACTAACTAATGGCCCAGAGCGGATTGCGTGGCTACCAGCTAATGGCTCAGCACAGATTGAGATGTTGGCCGTTAATATTTTCCAAATAACTTAGTGAATGATTGAAGCAGTTTTGGGCTTAATGGGTCCAGGGAGGGGCAACACATTTTTCAGGGGGGGCAAAGGTATCACTGGGCCTATGTTTTCCATTAAATCTGAAAATCCAGGGGGGGGGCAACTGCCCCCCTCTGGGCTATACTGGGTCCGCCCCTGGGCTTGGCGATGAAGATTAATTTTGGCTGTACATGATTAATTAGTAAGTTACAAAGAACGAGATCCAGATAATACTTACGACTTGGGATCAATCCTGGTTTACCAGCTGGTTGTGAGGAGTTGGAGTCAATAGCAGCAGTTTGCATGGCCAAAGTGCTGAGCAGCAAACAGATGATCATGAATTCACTCCTCATTGTTCTCCCAAAAAACTCTACACACTACCAGTACAAGTACAAGTAGCAGTGTCCCTTACTTTTTTCAATCTTCATCATTTTATACTGGTAATTTATAACAAGACTTGAGCAAATCAACTCCCAAGTCAAGTCCCTCCCTGCCTCTGAATTGATTTGACTTCATCACTCCCAATTTGGTTAACATTTGCTACACGGAATGACTAATAACAGTATGAATTCATGTCACCTAAGGTAACTCAAATTTTGTGTTTAAATCCGGACCATCCGATCTACATTGGCACGGGTATTAAAGGGACCCTGTGCATATATTCTATCTAGGATTCTGATCAGACGATCCGAATTTAAACTCAAAATTTGAGTTACTTCATGGATTTGAACTCTAACAAGATTCCGTTCAAAGTAGAACGAAAATGCCTTAGTCTTACTTGAGTTGCTTTATATGCTGAATTACTGACCTCCACTATCAAGTTAATTTGAATTTTGAGTGGAGCTGTCTTTTAACCGTAGAATTTCAACACCCAAAAATAAAGATTCCCTTGGACCCTGTTCTATCTCTTTTTTAATTTGTTACCTTTTTGTTTGCTTTTGTTTCAAAATTGAAGAAAATTAATCTAATATGTTAATATTTCTTTAGTGTTTTTCCTAACTTGTGAGTTGTCATGTGGGGATTTCGTTGGCACTTAATTTAAGCAAAAATCCTGCGACCAATTCATCAGTAACTTGCAAAAGGAAATGGACAAGAAAGTTTGTAATAGAGAATCTGAATTTGCTTTGAGCAGTATATGCGCAGTGGGCTTACTGGACCTACGACCTAAGATGGCTCGTGCCAAAGGAAGGCCCGACGGCTCTGATCAGACGGTCCGAATTTAAATAAAAATTTTGAATTACTTTGTGATACAAACTATAACAAGATTAGGATCAAAGTAGAACGCAAATGCCTTAGTCTTACTTGGGTTGCTTTGTTGAATTACTGACCTCCACTATCAAGTTAATTTGAATTTGGAGTGGAGCTGTCTTTTCACTGTATAATTTCAGAACATATAAATGAATTAAGTTCCCATGGAGAGAATTTTATATTTTTAGAAAATATTATAAATTACGAAAAGGAAAGACAAAGAGTACTTTTATTTTTTTGATACATATATAAAGAAGGATCGGTAGAAATTTTTTACCTATTTAAAGATTTTTAACCAGTAAAAATTTCAATGATCCAAATTTTTTTCAATTTTTTTATGTAGTTAGTGGTTTGAATGAGTAGAACGAAGAACTATTTTTTTTGGAAGTTACTTTTATATAATTTTAGAATTTGATGTACTAGAAGTATCGCGACAAATGATCCGGATCCAAAGTTTGGACCGAGATCAATAGCTTGAATCCAAATATTTGTATTTTTTTTCCAGCAACAAACCATACGACAATATAATAAAATATTGGCCACAAAAAATTTGGCTTGAAAGTGTTTGGATCTGAATTATTGATCTTGTTCCAAATTCTAAGATACTTCTTATATTTTTCAATAATAATTTCTAAAAATATAAAAGAAAATCTCTTCATTTTCCGTTCAAACAAATGATCGATGGAATAAAAAAATAAAAAAAAGTTTGGATCGATAAAAATTTCACCAATCATTTTTTGCATTGAAAAACAAATTAAAGTACTCTTTCTGTTTTTCTCTCTTATTTTATTATATTTTCTATAAATAAGAAATTCTCTTCCTTGGACCATGTTCTATCTCTTTTAATTTTAATTTGTTAACTTTTTTTTGCTTTTGTTTCAAAATTGAATAAACTAGTCAATATATATTTTCAAACTTCTTTAGTGCTTTTCCTAACTTGTGATGCGGGGAATCCGTATTTGTTCTTGCAACAGGAAATGTTCTTCAAAATATGTAATAGAAAATCTAAACTTGCTTTAAGCAGTATTTGGGATTGTGGGCTTACTAAAACCTATGACCAAACATGGTAACAACGATAAGATGGAGGGCCCATCACGATGACCAACAAACTCATTGTACACTGGTTAAAAATGCATCACAATTCACAAGATTAGTTGGAATTTCATTTAATACATTGGATGAATTATTAGAACACAATATATCCAAATAATATATAGCAAAAGTAATGCCCAAT
>JAJGRW010001292.1:260617-436027 GCA_025461045.1 Carex parvula | reverse complement strand
TACATGACACATATAGGCAAGTTTTATCCTCTTTTCTAAGTTCTAAGTGTTAAGATTCTTTTGTAATATATAAGTCATCCAAAAATCTTTAATCTTGGTTGTACTTTTAATTTCAATATTCTATGTACTGTCTCTGAAATTCTTAGTATATATTTCTAAGACCTTGGTATGCTGTTTTGACAGTAAAAAATCCTGATGATGTTAAATTTCACAAAGCATCATCTTTGACTGTACAATTTACATATATATCTGGTTGTAATTAGAGTGGTTTCCATTTTTTTTCTTTTGGTACGGTCAGTAATGCATATATTTGACTGTTTGGACCGTACCTTCGAGGTGTTGTGCACACAAAAGCTAAATTATGGAAATATTTTCCCTTGGGAGATAGTATGTCATATATATATATAGGACAGTGCTACCGTGCTACGCGTAGCATAGAGCACTCTGTGCTACGGCTCACTTTTTGATTTTTCAAATTCTAACGGTCGATCCGAACCATTCAACATGATCTCCATATTAATATGTACGTACTGCAAACCAAATTTTACATTTTTCCGAATTTTTTTACTATTTATTAAGCCACTTTGAAAAAACACTAATTTGTACACAAAAGTAAAATCTGCTGGACCATTGGATCAGTGATTTTCAAAGTGGCTTAAAAAATAGTAAAAAAATTCTAAAAAATGTAAAATTGGTTTGCAAGTACATATTAATATGGAGATCATGTGAACGGTTCGGATTGACCGTTAGGATTTTGAAAACTCAAAAAATAAGCCGTAGCACGGAGAGGTTCTATGCTACGCGTAGCATATTAGCAAAATCCTATATATATATATACACACACACATACACACACAAGTTGTAAAGGGTTACCATTATATTAGTCAGATTACAACCAGAAAATTAACTGATTCGTGGAATTCCTATTTCAATCAGAAAATCAGAGATTATCAAATTTGTTGAAAAATAATTATTATACTCCTAATATTTTCAAACTACGAGTTTCGTATGAGAATCGAGCGAATCATATCGAAGTCATGTGTAGTGAAATTTTTTTTGTTACCACTCCATAAAATAAAAATTAAATTAATATCATTCAAATTCTTTTTTTTCCATTCCTACCACCCACGCGCTTTTGATTTGCGCACTAAATTAGTTTGGTGCGTGTACTGGGGAGGCGCACCAAGTCACCACTGATGCGCGGACTGAGGAAGCGCACCAAGGTTTTTTTTTTGCTTATGTTTTGGAATTCAATATTATTTTGTTTTGGTTCTGTTTTTTTTAATGCTCAATATTATTTGATAAAATACAATGTGAGTCATATTATACGTATTTTCGTATGTCAAGCTAATTTTATTGGAATGATACGATAGATATAAGAGGAGAAGATTAGTTAATTAGATTACGTGCATTTTTATTGGAATGATACGTATGTTCGTATGTCAAGCTAATTTTTTTTAAATATTTGTTAGATTAGTTCTTTTAATGTATAAAAATTAGCATAATTATACTAAATACACAATGTTAAATTATGCTAAAATACGCTAAAATACAGTAAATTACGCTAAATTTTGGATAAAAGAGACGATATCTTCACTGAGAAGGCAAAAAATGACGACAAAACTTCAAACGGCCATAAAACGGTGCTCGAGTGTCCGATTTCAGCAAATGACCATTTTTCGTAAAGCTTGCGAAAATACGCATGCGTCACTGAAGCTTTGTCATTTTTCGAAATTCGTCAAAAAACAAAGGGAAGAGCCTCAAAACTTGAGTTGAAATTTCCAATTAAGATTTTCATTTCAATTTTCGATCTAAGTAGCTCAGTAAATTGGTTATATAATGAATTAGTATAATACCAATTTTTACTATTTTTGTAATTCTTTTACTATTTTTTATGATTTATAAAAGATGGTACAAAATCGGCCTAATGTAGCGTAATTTAGCGTATTTCAGTATAATTATGCTAATTATAAATCAAAAGAAGTAATCTAATAAATATTTACTGTATTTTAGCTAAAATATGGTAAAAAAATCACAGCCAAAAAATCAGCTAACGTGGTATATTTATTATTTTGTATTTAACTTTGGATATTAATAAAAATCACGGCCAAAACAGAAACAAACAAAAAAATCTTGGTGCGCCTCCCCAATCGCGCACACCAAGTGGTGACTTGGTGCGCCTTCTCAGTCCGCGCATCATATTGGCGTGCCTCCTCAGTCCGCGCACCAGTCCAATTTGGTGCGCGTACTGAGGCCGCGTGGGTAGTAGGAATGGAAAAAAGATGGTTTCAGTAGTATTGAATTAATTTGAATTTTCTTGGGTGGTAACTAAATAAATTTCGGGTCATGTGGCCCGCTCAAATCCACAAACTAGAAGCTGGTTTTAACTCCTATTCGAATTTCAGAAAATATTATCTTAAATATAATTTAGATTTATTCTGAAATACTCAAAGTTAGATTTAAATAATGTTGTACTGCTTTGAAGTTTAAATAAGGGTAAGGGCACTAAGTTATCGTTGTCATAAATAAATGATACCCACTTTTTTTTATTGCTCGTCCTGGAAGCATGGTACCAATTATTTGATCTTTGTTTTTGTCATAATTCATACACTTTTAACTAGGTGACGTAGGACATGAAAGTTTTTTTTTAGTATAGGAGTTATAATGAGGAATTAAAAAAAATATATACTCCAAGTAAAAAAAAATAATAAACAAGAATAACATAATTAAAATCCTGGCAGCTTCTGCCAAAAAAATTTAAAAAAAATAAAAAAAATAAACATAATTAGTACAAAAACCTCAAGTAATATGATTGTAAAAATACTTTGAGTAATTGATTAAGTCTATTTTGTGAAAGGGAAAATATACTTTTGAGCTTGTGCCCATGCAAACTTTCAAAATAGCCAATATCCCCTTACAAACATAATATCCTATATCCCCACAATAACTTCACATTCTTTCTTCTATCTCCTTTTATTTAACTATTTTAAAACTTAAATAGACAACTATACCCTTTGATTTTAAACCCTTCTCTATCTCTCATCTCCTTCAATGTATACGCAAAAAATCTGAAATTTAGAATTCATAGAATTAGCGAATTTATAATTATTATTCATACACTTTTAACTAGGTGACGTAGGACATGAAAGTCCTTTTTTTATTAGTATGGAAGGAGTTATAATGCGGAATTCAAAGAAAATATTCTCCAAGTAAAAATACTAAACAAGAATAAAATAATTAGTACAAAAATCTCAAATAAACAGGATCATGATTTGAGTTGTTTCTATTTTTGTTGCATTGACAATTGTTCCTCAAGCTTGTGTCGTTCATCTTTAATACTTTGAGTAATTGATTAAGTATATTTTGTGAAATTTATTACATAAAATTTACTAAAAAAATATTAATTAATAAAATATGACTATTATACCCTCTCATTTCTCTCCTTCTTTCTCAGTCCCATCTCCTCGAGTACGCAAGGGACATGAGGTGGTTCTTTCATTTTCTCTCAAGTGTATGACATGGGCTGGAAGTCTCTGAAACGGAAAGGATGTTTGCATCTTTTTGCTGATCTTTCAATTTGACCTATTCTTTTTCTTTCAATCTTGTTACTGACGGAAATTGGATGACTAATACAACCTGACTACATGAACCGGTAACTGTCCTTGGTACCGGTACTGGTTATTTCTTTTTCTTTCAATTGAGATCCTGACCCAACTCATCTCCTCAGAGTTGTTGGTAACAATATAATTTATACTGATATACCACTATGCTTATTACTGCATAACAACAAGAGCTAAGAACAAATCAGACATTTTTTTAGTTTTTGTGAGGCACAAGCTGACGAAAACCAAAATTCCGTCTTGGACTCAAACTCGGATTCGGATTCGAACTCGGACTCAGTACCGGTTGATTGTTCTTCAATCTTCTTGAATGGCTAGGCACAAGCCTCAAGAAGGGGTCTCACTAGTTCATCATTATCTATGATGATTAATTGCAATATTAAATTATATTGTGAGACTTTATTATGTTACTATTTCTTAGGTTTGACTATTTATATTTTCTATGTCATTTTAATTATGTTAGAGTTCCCAAGAGTTGGTTAGAATTTCTAAGTTCATTATGTGGTGTTAGTTTCTAAGTTGGACTTTAGTTTTTCTAAGTTATTTATTATAATTGATGTATTATAAGAAGAGATAGCATGTCATCTTTTTCTTTAGACTTTGATTAATATATGAAATGTTTTCTTATCTTCTCTCTATTGTGATTTCTCTTTTCTTTGTCTAAATTCTTATCAAATTATTCAATATCTCACTAAATCAAACAAAACCTGTACACGCGGAGTAGAGTTTGGGACGTGCTGGCGTCAAGTGGTATCAGAGCAACCTATCCCTCCTCTTACAAAATTGTTTCTAATTCCACTAAACCATTTCAAAACCTGTCACTAGCGGAGTTGAATTTGGGACCGAGTTTGGCGTCACAAGCCGTACACTGTCATCAACTTCTTACAATCTTAATGTTTAGTTGAAGTCTTGTTAAGATACCATGACATCCAGTTCTATTACACAGTTAGTTTTAACACCCAGAATTAATGTCTAATTGAGCTCACTGAAATGTTGTATTAAAGGCAAAGGAACTTGAGTGTCAAAAATATGGTTCCAATGTATGTGACACTTATGGTGCGAGAGGAATAGACGAACATTCACAGCAGAGACCAAAACTGTTGCGCAGTTAGCAAGGAAAGCTGCTGGCACGATTCAACACTGGAGCTCAAATCTGTAACTGGTTTCCCAGTGGAGACTGAACCTTTGATTTAGTTGCCTGATAGTTGTTTATTAAGGTGTTTGTTTCATGTACTGAGGTACTTGTTTTTTTGCACAACTTAGTTATATCTATGAGATTATAATAAAGATGAAAGAGGAAAAAAGGCTCTGAATATTTTAGAAGGAAAAGTTCAGAGAGGAACCTCAGAACTAAAGAAAAGGTACTGACAGGGGTAAGATGCAATAATTACAAAATAACCCTTATAGTTTTTTGTTATTACAAAGCCACCAAATATTTAGCATTTTTGACAAAATTTCGACAGCATGCCTACTTGATTTTGTAATTTGTATTGATTGATCAATCTGAGCAACTTCAGAAATGCTGTGAGGCAATTTCATATAACTTTTCCACTACGCATATATAAGTTGTTTCAAAGAAGAACAAAAAAAAAAGAAAATAACTTAAAACTGTTTACCATTATATTCCAAAAACATATAGCCGTATGCTATTTTTTAATTCCAAACATACAAAATGCAAGTACTACCAACTATAATCACAACAAAAAAGGGAATCACATTACAACAACAAGACAGTTTTACATCATATTTCATTTTCGTATGGTTTTCATCAAGAAATGTAATTGCATCTGCCCATTGTTTAGCGATTTCATCTAGTAATTTGTCATGCTCACTAGAACAATACGTATTTGCTGCATCCCACATTTGATTCAAGAAGAAGTCACCACAAAATTGTTTCTTGTTGACAAAAAGTATGGATAAAACCAGATCACTCCTTGATAGATAATGCTTCATCACCTCTTCAATTAGTTCATTCAAGTTGTATGAGCAGCTATCTACATAGATGCATTTCTGAGAGCCAAAACAATATCTTCTCCTACAAGAGTTCTTGATTGCTCAAAAGAAACCTCCATATTTCAGTTTTAATTTGTACTTGGATAAACCTGTGTAAGAGTAACAAAAGGCAATAAGATAAATTAGTGGCTTACACTTTTAATGGCTTTCAAAAATTGAACAAGCATAATTTCAATAGTTGTTAAACAAACAATTTTGAAAGTTTAAGCCTATTTCAAGGGTCATAAGCTTCAAATATCATAACGGCAGGAACACAAAAAGTTCAAAAAGACAAGTGCTGAATCAGTGTGTATTAGTTGATGGAGTAATTGAAAATTCGGAGCTTCTGACAAGTACAAAATTTGAAGAGCACAAGAGTAAGGGAGGCATTTGACATTTTGCACGAGATATCTATCTTCCCTCTTTGTTTATTTTTTCAGTTTGGTTCTTAAATTGTCATTAATGACTGTGCTCGTCGGACAAGCTCGTCAGAGGGGCTGGTGGGCATTTTGCTCGTAGGAGAAGCATTACCCTCCAATTGGAAGAGAAAAGGAGTGGGTCTCAAGTTGGAGCCTAACTGGAAAGCTCCAATTGTTCATTAATAGTTAGTTAGAAATCTTGAATTAAAAGAAACTGATGGGTCTTTCCAACAGCTTTGTAGAAGAAAGAGATGATGATTTGCGCTTCAGAGGAGAGGAGAGAACAGAAAATGAAAGAGAAGACATTTTGCTATTTTATTCTAACGTTCTTCCTAAAAAATAATTTATTTGTACAGAGGTGCTGAATTAAAATCAAGTTCAATTTAATAGCTGTAATTAATTTCAATCTAATTTAAAGGACGCAAATGCTCTAACTTCACCATACCAAAAAAAAAATAAAAGAAGAAAAAACATTGAAGCCACTCTAATGAATGCCATATATGTAAATATTCCTTCAACAACAACATTGATTACTACTAATATCAGCTGAAAAAGCCAAACAAAGATTTAATACAAGCACCTCAACAAAAATAAAAATGTGCATACTGATATTATAAGAACAACAAAATTGCTATAACTAAACTGGAGGAGATTAATTTAGAATTGAAAACAACAAATTGGATACCTTTAGCTCCTAGGGAATGCTCTCGAAGAAACCAATTGCTCTGGGTCCTCTATCAAAGCTTTAAGCGATCTTGGTACAGGTGGTAGCCTCACTTCCGAAACACCCTTCAAAATTTGCACCACTTGACGCATAGTTGGCCGGTTGTTCTCTTCATCTTGAATGCACCAACAAGCAACTCTACACACCTCTCTTCTAAATTAGAATCACCATTCAAACTGGGATCAAGTATTGCGAGCATGTTCCTTGTTTAATTCTATTGCCGCCAGCAGAGGGAAATAATCAACATTTTTTCCTTCTAGTTGCTCTGAGTTTCTTCTTCCTGATATGAGTTCAAAAAGAACCATACCACAGCTGTAAACATCTATTTTTGAAGTAATTGGCACCCCAGATATCCACTCAGGAGCGAGATATCCAATTGTTCCTCTTAGAGTGGTCAAACCCTACTGAATTCTCTCCCGACAAGTTTTGCCATGCCAAAATCGGCTACCTTTGGAACAAAGAGTTCATCCAGCAAGATATTCTCAGGCTTAACATCACAATGTATTATGCAATCTCTACAACTATCATGCAAGTATGACAATCCCCGTGCTGCTCCGAGCGCAATTTGGAATCTTCTATTCCAATTCAAACAAGTAAAACTTCCTCGGAATAGTTGCTTATTTAGTGATCCATTCTCCATGTTATCATAAACTAGTAGCCTTTTGTCCCCCTCACAACAAAAACCCCTCAAATGAACTAGATTTACATGTTGAACAGTGCCAATTGTGTCCACTTCACTTCGGAATTGTTTTTCCCCTAATTGGAGAACCCCATCCAGCCTTTTCACTGCAACAGCTAAGGAATTTGGTAATGTTCCCTTAAACACTGAAGCAAAACTGCCCCCACCAAGCCTTTCGGAATAATTATTTGTCATTCTTCGCAGATCACCATATCTAAATGCAACCAAGCCACTTTCTGATCCACTTGTGGCTAGAACAAACCTTCTCCTTTGGTAGCTTCTGGCCAATAAAAGAATAACAACAGTGAAAGCTAGAAAGCCTATGAGAGATCCAAAGATAACCCAAATAATCTCCTTTTTCATATGGCTTGGCTTCTTGAACTCAGATGCTGACAGACGAAGAAATAGAGTGTCTCTTGTGGAACTATATGTTTCTTGATATAGATTAAGCAAACTGCCGTAACAAATCGAGCAATTATTACTATATATGCATATGCATTGGAAGAACAATTTTGGAGACATGCTCTTTCACAATCTTTTACACTAGCATTGTTTAACATATGTGGCTTATCTGGTAGGCTTATTCTTGATATTTCAAAGAATTTATCACTTTTTCCTGTACCAGAGCCTTAGCCGATGAGCTGCGGTATTCCGATTGACTCGATTCTTACTCTAAATAATGTTAAATAGCCTCAAAACATGTTTCCTGCACTAAAACACAAAGTAGGGTAACAGTAACCTTTTTCATGGATTAATTAAACTTAAATGTGAGAAAATAAGATAAAACCTAAGCCAAAACCCTACGTAATTCACTATCAATTTGAGCTTGATATATTATTCTAGTTGTATTTCATCTTCATGTAGTTGTATTTCATATTATTTCAGTTGTATTTCATCTTCTTCTAGTTGTCTTTAACTTGTACCGGTTGTCTTTCTTATTCTACTAATTGGCTTTTCGTCTGCTACATGTTGTATTTCATCTCTTCTACTTGTCTTTCATTTCTACTTGTTGTTTCGTCTACTACAGGTTGTATTTCATCTTCTTCTAATTGTATTTCATCTTCTACTAGTTGTTTTTATCTTTTACTGATTGTCTTTCAAGTTCTATTGGTTGTCTTTCATCTTCTTCTAATTGTTTTCTACTTCTACAAATAGTCTATCATCTTATTCTAGTTGTCTTTCATGTTTTACTGGTTGTATTTCAACTACTATCGGTTGTACTTAATCTTCTTCTAGTTGTATTTCATATTATTCTAGTTGTATTTCATCTTCATTTAGTTGTATTTCATATTATTCTAGTTCTTCATTTTTCTAGTTGTCTTTTACCTTGTACTGGTTGTATTTCTTGTTCTACTAGTTGGCTTTTATCTTCTACTACAAGTTGTATTTTATCTTCTTCTAGTTGTATTTCATATTATTTTAATTGTATTTCATCTTTTTCTAGTAGTCTTTCACTTTGTACTGGTTGTCTTTCTTGTTATACTGGTTGTCTTTCATCTTGTTCAAGTTGTCTTTCATTTTCTACTGGTTGCCTTTCGTCTACTACAGTTTGTTTTCATTCTTATAGTTTTTTTTCGCGCCATGTATGGTTGTCTTTCATTTACTAGTCGTCTTCATCTTCTACTAGTTGTCTACTAGTTGTATTTCATCTTTTTCTAGTTCTCCTTCATCTTGTACTGGTTGTATTTCATCTTCTTATAATTGTCTTTCACCTTCTACTAGTTGTCTTTCATCTTCTTATGGCTGTCCTTCAAGTTCTATTGGTTGTCTTTTATGTCCAACATGTTGTCCTTCATATTCTTCTAGTTGTATTTCATCACCTTCTAGTTGTCTTTTATCTTGTAATGGTTGTTTCATCTTCTTCTAGTTGTTTTTCACCTTCTACTAGTAGTTTATCATATTCTTCTAGTTGTCTTTCATGTTCTACTAGTTGTCTTTCGTCTACTACATGTTGTATTTATCATTTCATGTTTTCTAGTTGTTTTTCATATTATTCTAGTTGTATTTCATCTTTTTATAATTGTCTTACACCTTGTATTGGTTGGCTTTCATCTTCTACTAGTTGTCTTTCATCTTCTACTACAGGTTGTATTTCATCATCTTCTAGTTGTATTTCGTATTATTCTAGTTGTATTTCATCGTATTCTTGTTGTCTTTCACCTTGTACTGGTTGTTTCTTATTCTACTAGTTGGTTTTTATCTTCTACTAGTTGTTTTTCATCTTTACTAGTTGTCTACTAGTTGTATTTCATCTTTTTCTAATTATATTTTATTTTCTTATAGTTGTCTTTTATCTGGTTGTCTTTCATTTTTCTTATAGTTGTCTTTCACCTTCTACTAGTTGTCTTTCAGCTTCTAATGGTTGTCTTTCATGTTCTACTGGTTGTCTTTCATGTTCTACCGGTTGTCTTTCATGTACTACAAGTTGTATTTCATTTTATTCTAGTTGTATTTCTTCTTCTAATAGTCTTTCATTTTGTACTGGTTGTATTTTATTTTCTACTGGTTGTATTTCATCTTATACTGGTTGTTTTCATCTTCTTCTAGTTGTCCTTTATTTTATACTGGTTGTCTTTTATTTTTTTTGTTGTCTTTCACCTTCTACTTGTTGTCTTTCAGTTTTTACTGGTTGTCTTTCGTCTACTGCAGGTTGTATTTAATCTTCTTGTAGTTGTATTTCATATTCTACTAGTTGTCTTTCATGTTCTACTTGTTGTTTTCGTCTACTACATGTTGTATTTAATCTTCTTTTAGTTGTATTTCATATTATTCTAGTTGTATTTTATCTTCTTATAGTTGTATTTATTAGGATTTTGGGTTTTGGGTTTGGGTTTGGGTTTTTAAGTTTAGGAATTTTAGGGTTTAGAGTTTTTGGTTTTTAGGTTGGGGTTTGGAGTTTGGAGTTTTTTTAGGTTTTTTTAGGTTTTTTTAGGGCTTTTAGTTTTAGAATTTAGGATTCAGGGTTCAGATTTTTCTCGTTAATGACTTCCTGACAATAAAATATTATAGTCATAAAATACTAATTATATGGACCAAATAATTAATACAAGATTTCTTCTTTGATTGTTTCACTACTAGAATCTCCGTTTTTACCAACGGTAGTAAAACGCATTTCCAAGTGTGTGAAGGGCTCATGGAAATAAATCGACTTTTCTGACACCATAAACTATTTCCAAGAGGCAGTCCATGGAAAACGTTACGCATGGAAATATTTCCTGCTTGCCCATGGAAATGTACCATTTTCGTCCTTGGAAAAAGTTTTGCATGACCCGCGACCCGCCAAACAGACCAAAATAATATTTTATTGAAGGCCCATGGAAATAATCAACCACTTGCGCATGGAAATAAGTCTGAACAAACTGGAAATAGTTTTTTCATGGGCTGGCCGTTGGAAATGTTTTGTTCATTCTTATTATAATAGTTTATAGTGAAAGCTCATGAAATACTGGGACAAATGCGCATGGAAATGTTTTACAGATCCAGTTTATATATTTTATGCCTGGACATTCTTTTTCCATGGGCATGGCCGTTGAAAATGTTTTGTTCATTCTGATAATAATATTTTATAATGAAGGCTCATGGAAATAGTGGGACAAATGCGCATGGAAATGTTTTACCGATCCAGTTTATATTATTTTATGGTTGGACATACTATTTCCATGGGCGTTGCCGTTGGAAATGTTTTGTTCATTCTGATATAATATTTTATAGTGAAGGCTCATGGAAATAGTGGGACAAATGCGCATGAAATGTTTTACCGATCCAGTTTATATTATTTTATGGCTGGACATACTATTTCCATGAGCGCGCCGTTGGAAATGTTTTAGTTCCTAGAGACACAACATTTGTATATATTTTAGATCTCCCTTTGAATTGTCTAAATAAATAAATCACAGCTGCAAGCAAGATTTAATTGTGATAAATTGAAACATTAGATTGAAAACTTAAATTCGGTATTTGGAATAAACCAATATATGAAATTTTGATACAAAACATTGTGGCAGCAAGCAATATTGAATTGATACAAAACATTGTGGCAACCAAAATTAGAATCCACTTACATATTGTCAAGTAGGTGACAAATTTGTCAATAAAAAAATAGAACAGTAGATGGGGATAAAATAGTAATTTGACCAAGCCACTTTACAGATAAGTAAAGGACTCTAAAATAAATACTCTGCTATTTTATTTTCCATTTTTTGGATTTTTCTGCTATTTATTAGCATTTTTTAATCTCATCCAAATTCTGTAAAAATCTGCACTGTTACCAAATAATATTTCTTAGAAAATCCTATACCAAGTCAGTTTCCAGATCACAAAAGTTGATGAAATAAATCATACATGTAGAGTAAATTTTAACATAAATTATTACCAAAAGATCAAAATTTTCTATTTAGCCAACTGCTCGAAGTAAAGTCACAAATTTGACTTTCAGAAAAATTTGAACTGCTGATCTGATATCACTAAATTGAGTAGAAATCATTTAAATAATTTTTTTTAAGAAAAAAATAGGGAGAAAGTCAAGAAGACACCTAATATCACTAAACTGAGTTAGATTATGTCTTGACATTCAGATTTTAAAAGAACAATAAATCAGAAACACTGACCAAAAGATATAGCACAGTGGTAACTATGTGCTACGGTTAAGAAAATATGCTTACCCCATCTCCTGAATCTGAAATTTAAAATAAATCCCTGTGAATCCATATATTACATTGTTGTAAATTTAAAAGAATAAGAACTTCAAAGAAATATGAAATGAATGGTGATCAAGTATCTGCTTGACTAATTGTTAAAAAATATGAAGTACATAAAGGAACCACAACATTGATCAACTATTTTTCAAGTATTTGGTACAGTTCTGATCATAGGGGTTGCAATTACAATAATTTTACTAGTAAATGATAATAAGCATGATAAATCTGGTAAAGAGACGAACTAGTTACTAGTACATTGTTATCTTCTTCTACTTTAGAAAGGAGGGCCAAATCTGGAAAATTGCAACAGTAATTCTAGAAACAAACAACTTAATTTCTGCTATTGAGAACTCAAGATTCCTTTGACAATACTGACCGGAACCAGTACCGGAATCAATTTAACACTCTCAAATACAAGTGTAATTTGTTTGCTACAGTTATATTCAACCTGTATTTGTTTTTCAATGTATACATAACACATCTTCCCATTTAGGCATTTCCACAAACACCTTCTGTGCAATACATTGCTGGTTCCTAGATTGATAAAATTGAAGTGCCAAATTTTGGTCACTGGATTGTACTTGATAAGGGGTATTCACAACTGAGATTCCAAAGCAGGGGCTACGGTAGCATCCACCGACCTTGCTTATAAAACTATACTTGAAGCAAATATAGACTGTGCTCAAAAGCACATTTGCAAATAAAATAGAGAGAAACATGAGCCTCCAAATGACATTAAATTTTAAGAAAATTAATAAAGCCTAAACTTGAGAGAGAGAAAAACAGCATATCATCAGAGCATTTCTTCTTTACTGTCTTAATCCAAATCTTTAAGTTTTATTTATGTTATGATGTTCTAATTTGTGTCAGTGCATTTATTATGTATTTTAAGACACATTTGAGTGCTCACGTATGTATGTATTTATATGACTTTGTACGCATGTGACAGCTTTACCCTCTTCCAACTACCAATCTTTGGAGAATTGTTCTGATCAATTGGCTACATGGATTTTTGGTTTCTTTATCTTAGAACGTATGTTATATCATGACTTATATGCACAAAAATCAGTAAAAATTGATATGTATCAGAACTGGTTCAGTTTGTATTTTTGTGAGACTCGATTCTAGTACCAGCATATTGCACAGTGCAGTTTTGCCATTTTGGTCAATCAGACTTTGGAGAATTATTCTGACCGATTGGCTAGATGGAAATTTTATTTCTTTATATGGAAATTATGGTAATCTCACATACAACATTCTCAAAAAGTTTCAAAAATTATAGAAGTCGAGAGCTATTTTTGGTTCACCAATTTGTTAAGGGCAATTCATATGCCAGCATAACAGCAGTGCAGTTTTTTTTCTGCTGACTGAGATTTCAAAAATTGTTTAAAACCCTTTAAAAATTCCTATAAATGGAAAATTAGGTGCAGTGACGTTTATCAGGTATACTCTAACTGAGTGTACATTTTGGGGACATTTGACGGCCTGTAGCTATAAGGAACATGTATGTTTATGAGGCTCAGCTAGTGCGCATGTGCAGCATTTTCTGTTTTCATGATATAAGATTCAAATGGCCACCAGAAATTGTAGAAAATTCCAAATTGGGAAATTCTTTTTTCAGTATGCTTGTATATGTGTCTAATATATGTCCATGCAATGGTTTGGTCATATTCATTCTAGAATTCCCTGTATGGTTAATTTACTGGCAGAAGGTCAATCTTGACTGTTTTAGCAACTACCATACCAGCATGCATTGTTTTAAGTTTTGACTATGTTTGGTGTTGGTACATGTATCAAGTCAGGTACAAGGGTGTGTTCAAAAATCTTTGCACAAGGGGTGGAGGTTTGTCACTAATTAAGTCTGGTTTTGAGGCATGAAGGCCATGAAGACCAATCATCATCAGAAGTAGATAAAAAAAAGGACATTGTCAGACATTTATTCATAAGGTTCAAGCATATTTTCATTTTTGAGGGCAAAATCATTGGATTCATAAGATTCAAGCATATATTTTCCCGACAGATCATGGGCATGAAGTGCCTACTGTTTAGTTGCTTTGAACCTTGATCCTCACATATTAGCAATTAGGTCCCTCAATTTGTAAGTAATTAGCAAGTTTTGTAATGAATGAGAATTTTGAACAAGAGTAAAACCAAAACTTTCAGGTGACTCTTTGAATTATTATTTCTTAACAAAATTACCCCTCCCAAACCCTTGCAAAGAAATAAAGTAAATATAACAATAGAGAGAAAAAGAAGCATTTTCATTTGTTCCCTTTTAAATTCACCTCGTGAGCATTCATTTCTAATATAATTCACCATTCTTTGGGTTGCACACGAATTGTTCGATGAAATGCATCTTAGAACCTAGCATTGCTATGAACTCACCATGAGAAAGGGAATGGTCATGGTCTTGCCAAGGCTCAGGTCAGCCACAAAATCGACCAGAACTGGCACCTCCGAATCCAATACTCGGCACCAAATTCGCTCTGCCCAATGGTCTTGACCTGAGAAGGTGAGCATAGTTTGAAAGCCTTAATTTCCACAAATTATTGGTAAATCAGATCTTTGTGTAAAGTGGGGTGCGAAAAGAGGGGAAACGAAATTGTTTTAGAGGGAAATTAGACATTTTAGAGGGAAACAAAATTGTTTTAGAGGGAAATGAAAAGAGGGGAAGGTCGTAAGAAAAGAAAAGAGGGAACATATCGTCCGCCGGTCGATCATTGGGCACATATCGTGAGTTAGTGAAGGCGTACGGGAACATATCGTCCGCCGGTCGATATGTCTAATTTCCCTCTTTAATTTCAACGGTTCCGATCGACTGACGGACGATAGTGAAGGCGTACGGGAACATATCGTCCGCCGGTCGATATGTCTAATTTCCCTCTTTAATTTCAACGGTTCCGATCGGCTGGCGGACGATAGTGAAGGCGTACGGGAACATATCGTCCGCCGGTCGATCGGAACCGTTGAAATTAAAGAGCATCGCATTAAGTTTCTTGTAGCGAAGTTTGACGAGATTTTATTTTCATTTACCTATCCATCGAGTCGATCAAATATTAAAACATCGAACGACTATAAACACTTCACTGTGGATCGAAGCTCGGACACAATAAAAATTCAGAACTTTCATGTTTGTTACGTTCAATATTTTCTCTTGATCATTTCAAAACAAATTTGGAATCATTTCATTTCAGATCGACCGTCGAAATGATCAAGGGACAATGAACGGTCCACAAATATTTACTAAATTTGAAGGGGCAAATAATAATGAAAGTTTATAAAACTAATAATTATGAGTATGATTTGGCCATAGAAGTCGTAAAAAAATTGAAAATATTTTTTTGCAATTTTTTAATATTTTTTGCTGTGCAAGCATTAATTAATTTGTATATATGTAAATCTGAACCGTTGGATTGAAAATGTGTTGTTTTGATTATCAATGAATATGACAAATGGGTCCCACTTGACACATCAGATATGAATAGCAAAATTTTGTCAAACAGAGGCGCGCAGTGAAATTTTTGGAAAATTTTCCCCCCTTTCCTATTCTTCCAAGGATTTCACATCCTCTCCGGTACCGTAATAGGGAATCTAATACAATTACTGGATCTGGACTGTTCTTTTTAACTTGGCACGAATTGCAAAGCCCAATAATATTGCTCCTGCGCTAGTTCGAATCTCAAAGCGGTTGAGAGTTAATCCAAACCGTAAAGTGAAGCGAATCTTTTATGGTAATGGAGAGGATACTTGTCCATTCTCTAAGTCCCAGTTGAGGTCAAATATTTCCCCTCTTCAGTTGCGATCCCTAAATTCACCAAGTCCTTGAATTTCAATAGCGCAGCCTTCCTATTCTCTGAGTCCGCAACCTAATCCCCACCAGCGAGGCAGCGAAGCGACAAGGCCCCCCCCCACCCCGCAGATGCGCCACACACGGCGTACTCAGCGATCTGCGTCTCCGGCCTCCGCCTCCTTGGTCCAAGGTTTTCTTTTCTAACTCTCTCTCTCTCTCTCTCTTCTCTGACCCTCGTTCTCCAAGGTTTCTGATCATGCCATAGCTTGGTTATTGCTGTAAGTGTTGGATTTGATTTTGCACCAAGGTTCCTGTTTGAAAGGTTGTAGTATTTTGCTACAGAATGGAGGAAGATGGTAGGATATTTATAGGGTAAAATAAAGGATGAAGGTTTCAATTTTTGCAATTGATGCTTTTGGTAACTATTTATGGATTTTGTAAGTTCACAATTAATTTATTACATGGTACCTGTAGTTGGTACCGTAACATGGTACTGTAGAGAGGGATAAAGAGGATGAACTATTGTCTAGGATTTTGATTGAATAGGAAGGAAGCCCTCACTCACTTATTGATTTCACTGTTTAACTTTTAAGTTTAATCCTGGTTCAACTAACTTTGTGAAAAATTGCTTAATCTTGTTCCATTTTGTTTGAGTTCTCTTTTAATGTTCAATTTTCATTAATTTTTCATTTTACTTTTAGTTGCCTCATTCTTAAAAGCTACAGACCTTCATACAAATAGACCTTCATTTACTTTAGTTGCCTCATTTTAGTGACAAATTAACAAGTATCAGGGGTGGAGGTTATTTGCCTCAAAACCTTGTTAATTTTCTGACTTCATTTTAGTGATACGTATCACCTTGTTAATTTGTCACTAAAATTAAAAGGTTTATTTGCCTCAAAACCTTCATACTTTTGCACCGGGGTGGAGGTTTGTCACTAATTAAGTCTGTAGCTTCATTTTACTTTTAGTTGCCTCATTCTTAAAAGCTACAGACCTTCATATATACAAGTCATTTTACTTTTAGTTGCCTCTTTTAATGTTGCGTGAATTAGCTAGGCATGAGCAGCTCCTTTTGAAGTTACTTGTTGCAGTACTACTACATGACTTGCAAGATATGTTTCTCTAAAGAGCTTTCTACTCTTAATTCGTAGTCTTACTAACTATTTGCACATTACAATTGAACTTTTGTTTGATCCTCAAAAGGTGCATGTAACCAAGATTCATTTTTCTTGTGGTGTATTGCACAGTGGCTCAAGGACGTTCTGAAGGCTAGTACGCTTGAAACGAAATCACCAAAGAACCAGCATCAAATACCGTAAGTAATCCATTTCATCATTTAATTCGGATTTGTAGTCCATGCACTTAAAAAGCTTGAATTTTTTAGATGATTTTATTGAATACATTAATGCATTAAAGGTGTTCGATGAAATGCTCAACCAAAATTAGATTTTAGATGAGGGTAGTGGAGTTGTCAATGATTTTTCAAGTATTAGGGTATTCACAGCTTCTATATACAAGACATAAATAAAAAAATAATAATAAATGTCATTTTATCACTAAATGGGGATATAAATAAATTGAATGGGTTTGAATGGGGAAATAACTAATTTAAAGTTTTGATGAGTAAATATCTAAATTGATGAAGGAGGAAACGGGGCAGTACTACGAGCTAAGCCAGCGCTAGTCACTTATAAGCACGCAGTTGTGCGACGGTTCAGCTTCCCATCAACTCCGAGCTCGAGATAATTAATCTCACTAATTAACAATCTGAATTTTTTCCTATTTTCTTTCGTTTGTGTGGGAAATATCTGGAGTCATGTGCAAGAATTAGCAAACAACATTGATTTATATTAACAATTCACAATTCCATCTTTCACATCAATTTCTAAATTGCATAACTTATCTGCACAAGGTTTTAATATGTTTTTGACATTTTTATTTCACTAATTTTAAAATAAACTATTTTTTTAAACATTTCAGCAACTCAGAAGACGGTTGACGGACCCTCAAGCAAGGATTGGAGAGGTGGCCGTGCCGCCAGTTTCAACATCATCCTGAGCAGCACCGGTGCTGCCAGGATTATTAAACAAAAATTCAACAAACATACTCATGAAAATTTAATTTAATTGCTTTCACTGACCTCTTTATGTTAAGTACAAGTTCCATTGAAATAACCTTATAATAATTGATAAATGTGCAGGCTGTAGGGAAGGTGCTCCCTGCTCTAAACGGCAAACTCACCGGAATGTCTTTCCGTGTCCCCACCGTGGATGTGTCAGTGGTCGATCTCACTGTCAGGATCGAGAAGGCCGCTATGACGAGATCAAGGCCGCCATCAAGTAAGTCTCATCCAAATAATATATACCACATATTTGTCAATTTAAAATTATCAAATTATCAAATTTTTTCAAGAACTCTGGGATCATGTCTGAGGGTTTCTCACAAGGAAAAGCGAAGGTTCAATGTAGCTAGCTATTTAGAATCATTATAATAGAAAAGCGGTTAATAGCGTTATAGCTTTTGAGGTCCGAAAAAGCTATAGCGCAGGAGAATTTAAGAAACTATAAACAAGATAAAAGGCAAGTGTTTTATAAAGCTGACCAGAAAAATTGAGTTTTTTATTTGATTCGGATAAATCTGGAGTAAAATGTATGGTATGGTGATTTAACTCTATACCAATATAGTACAAGTGTATGACCTGAATTTCTGAATTACACTAAGTTATATGATTTGTACCAGTATGATATAAGTGCATGACCTGAATTTTTGGATCACGCAAGTTTATAGTTGTGGGTAGTTTCCTTTTTTGAAGTTCTTTTTGTTTGCAACTTTGCATCACATATTACAGATGTACCTATAATATTGGTTCATGTTTTCAATAAGTATATTGTGGTGCAATATTAGGCACAAGATGTTTGCATAAATCAAAGGAAAACCTCAAAAATTCCAGCTAGGGGCAAATCTGTCCAATTTAGAAAAGAATTTATAACTCTCAGGTCCTCTTGAATTTTATTCGAATTTCCTACAGCATATAAACAATACTTAAATGCACTTGATCTGATTTTTCCAGAATTTTTAGTTCAAAGAATTAAGGAAATATGACTTGATTAGTTCCAACTCTGTCAAAATTGAATAAAGGTAACTTTTGTGTTGACTGAAATGAAAATTCACATTCTTAATGCAATTGATTGAAGCAATTATCTAGAATCCTTGCACATAGATCAAATGTAGAAATTTACGAAAATTCAAAACATATTCAATTAGTGCAATTTGGTGAATTTTGAAGCTTGATGTTTCTTTCCAGTTACTCTTTGCTCTTTTGCTTTTAGATTGTTTATGATTACCAATAACATATTTTTTTTTAATCAATAACATACTTTTTTTATCAGTAACCTTGCCTATTTTGTTTGCCTTAATTTTAGGTTAGTGAGGATGTTGAGAATTTGAAATTGAAGATTAATATTCTGGAATCGAAATTATATGAGGTCAGTTTAATTTTTGCACAACAAACTAAGGATATCTCACCAGCATGTTAAGAGATGGTTTTGAGTTGACCAGTACTGTGAAAAAATAATATAGCAAAATGCTAAGCTATTATAACATTATATACCTCAGTAATATACTTTTAATTCTTTCTAGTCCTTATTGCCATGCTGAACAAATCACCCTCCTCTCAAATATCAGTACCATACCTCAGTAATTTGCTTTTTTATATAATGTGTATTGGTGCCAATGACTTCATAAAATTTTCTTTTTATTAGATGGATGAGCAAAGAAACATTAAATGGAAATTGTTGTCTATAGTTTATCATATACATCTGTTAGCTATTGCATATGTTTGTCTCCCATACCTACCAATTAATGATTCAGTGAATGTGGGAGAAAGAGAATCAAATTCAGCAAGAGTTGAAAGCACAGAGTGAATGTGATCGAGATAAAGCGTTTCAGGGTTAAGGAAAAAGGAAAAAATCACGGTCAGGCATTCAGGGTAGATTCAGGGACTAAGCAGGCTAATCAGCATTCAGGGTAGATTCACATGAAAGTTGCTTACAAATATAAAGTTTGTGTACATTTCCATATGCCTCGAAAGTACTTGCCGAAGCAACGTGAGGCTCCTGTCTAGTGTAAGTAATTTTGTCAAAAATATTTGCTATATCTTAACATGTGTATTGCCAGCACAATGTGAAAATTAATTGATATTATTCAGAATATATATATGCTTGGTGGGTATATGCAAATAATAACAAGTATGCAATAATACTCTCAAGATTAACTTGTAAATATTGGTTTGTACTAGATTTCACTACATGGCAATATCTTATAGTAGTAGAAGGAAATGCCATCTAAAAGAGACGAGACCATCTGAAAATGATTACTTGTTGGAGGTAATGACTCATTTATTGCTGTCATTTTACCAAGTCGAATGTAGATGTAAGTTATGGCTATCATTTTATGTGAAGTCGTATTTTTTTATGTTTGTAGAGTGGGAAACAAAAGCACGACAAGCTAATAGTGATATTAAATTGGTCCTAATTCGGATTGGTGTTGCGCTTGGCAAGGATGCCGGTGTTTTTGTAATGTGTTTTGCACATATTTTGGTACTACAATGTATGATGACTGTGTAACCATTAATTATATGCTTTTGATCAAATTAGATATCAATGTGTTTGTGTTTGTTTGGTTTAATGGGAAATGGGGAATATGGAACAGTACCGGGTTGGTACAGGGAGGACTGCAGAATGGGGGCAAACTGATACAATACCAGTTAGTATGGCATTTCCATGGGTCTATCAGAACAATATTCCATGGAAATATGCACCCATGGAATAAGTCAAGTGGGTCTCACGTGTCCTTGGAAATAACCAGATGGGTCCCACTTTAGATGCCCTTGGAAATAACCAGATCTACCCTTGAAAATACTCAGTGGGTCCCAGGTTCGCTACCCCTTGGAAAAAACTCGGTGGGCTCCACCTTAGTCGTCCATGGAAATACTCAAGTGGGGCCCACCACATTCATCCTTGGAAATAGTCAAGTGGGGCCCACCTTAGTCATCCTTGGAAATACTCAGTGGGTCCCAGGTTCGCCAACCCTTGGAGATAATCAAGTGGGGCCCACCTCAGTCATCCTTGGAAATACTCAAGTGGGCCCCGTTCACAATCCCTTGGAAATAATCCTGACAGGGGCCAGGTGTGAAACTATTTCCATGCGTACCTTTTCCAACGGTCGTCACATGGAAAAAGGCTAAAAAAACTATTTCCAACGGGTAGCGCTTGGAAATAACAGTTTTTTTGAGTTTTTCCATAGAGGCTTGTTGCGACGGTAGTATTTCCAAGGGCGGCCGTTGGAAATGACGTTTTTTGGGCTTATTCCAACGGGTAGCCGTTGGAACAAGCCATTTTACTACCGTTGGTAAAAACGGAGATTCTAGTAGTGAATAATGACATTTTTCTTAGACTGGTCTTTCCGAGTTGAGTTTGGTTTGGACAAGATCCGAGCTTTTCCTCCTCCCATTCAGTTTGGACTGGATTCGGTTATGTTGTTCAAATTAATTTCTGAACCGGTTATGGTTTGGCTCAAAGATTGGCCCATTAGCACCCCTACTGCCAACCTTATCGAAGTTGGGTTTGCTTCGCAAGGATAAAAATGCCACTTGCAATATGATATTTGATATTGATTTAGATAAGTAAGCTTGCTAAAACTATTGTATTTAAGTTTTGCATGAAAATTATATTTTGTCAAATTTAAAATATTTTACAATCTTTTAAGAATTGGTATATATAGGTAGATCATGTTCTATTAATAATTAACCATTCAATAACAATAATTCGTTTTCACTATAACAGTATAATAAGAAAAGGTAAAAGAATATGAGTGCTATTCGGCAAGGTTTTTTTAAGACTAAAGGAGTCTCATTAACTTCTTTAGCTGCTTAATTCTATCGAACACCGGTTCTTTAGCACGGATTAAGATAAACTTTTTTAGTCTCTTTTTGTCCGGATCTTAATCCACTGTTCGGATCTTAAGACTTAATTCTAGTAGAGGTAGCCCTAAGTAATATCTGATTGTAGATATCGTATTTCAAAAAATCAAGATGCGAACTTAGCGGATGAAAGTTTTGCGATGCAATATTGTAGGACAATTTTTTAATTAAATAAAAAATGCAAAATAAGAAAAATTAAATGGAACTACGGACTTACCTCTGGAGAAACAAAAGATCAAGCTAGTAGAACAATCCCCTTCAAACGCACCAGATGTTGCCGACTTGCGCGTCTTTTCTCGTCCTTTTCTTTTTCTATTTTTGGTTAATTTTTAGCCAAATGTCGAGAGAAATCGAAGCTTGGGATGTAGAGAGGAAAGCTCTGAGTCTGAGGTGGCGTGGTGGGAACTGGAAAAAGAAGTGAGAAGTGACGATGAATTGTGAGAGACGGAACTTGGATTCAGATGCGAATGAAGCTAATTAATTAATTAAATAAACTATTTTAAGGTCTGTGAGCAGTTAGCCATGTGGGTGTGAAAGTGAGAACTGTAAAGTAAAAAGAGTTCAAACTCTCTAGTACAATATTTGATGCATGAAACGAAAGTTTAATACAATTGGTTGGTCGGCATTTATGGATTTTTTATTATTTTTTCTGCAAGTGGCATTTTTAATTGGACTAATTTTCGGTGTCATAGTAAAAACTTTCAAAATAGTCAATTTTTTAGTTAGATACATGAAAGCATCTTTGACTACGCTCTTCGGGGAACAAAAATCGGAGAAATTGGGTTGTTGTTCTCTAATAATAAAAAAAACAAAAGAAAATAGAAAGTGGGCTTTTCTCTCGCTTAACGAGGACGAAGCACATGTTTCTCTCGCTTCCCGGTGACATGCTCTGTATCACTGCATCTTCTCTGCTATAGGGTGGTAACACTGGCTTGATGTTTTTTTTTTTTTTTTCCCTATTTTTCATTTATGAACAGTTGCTTTCGGTTGATACCGAGGTGAAGATGCTCTCTTCCCATGATAACAATCTTCAAACGTTACTTTAGCTAGCTGGTTTCATGATGATGTTGATGAACAGATGGAGATTGTATAGCATGCTGGGATATTGCTCAACGAAGATAACTACATAGTAGTTGGCTGGCAAGATGCTTATTTTAGTTTTCTATTAGTTACCTCAACTCCAATATGCGTGGCTTATTTTGTCAGTAGTATTACACTATTACTTGTTATGTTCAGTACTATACCAGCTTTATAGCTACTATTATGTTTTGGCTTATGTAGTTGTTTGAACTGGATACCTAGACACTCTATTAAATGTAATTTAATTTCTGTTTCAATAAAACGGGTTTAGGCTTTTTATCAAAAAAAAAACAATCTTCAAACGAATTCATATCTCTTCAGATTACCGGACTGAGTACAATTGAATCGGACGGCTCAAAAAATGTTCCTTTTAACTTGACACGAATCTTAAAGCACAAATAATACTGCCCCTCCACGCCATCCCGAGCAAGCACCAGCTGAGAATAAATTTGAACCGTCCGTTTCAATTGTGTTGAGTCAGGTAGGATACGGATCCTCTTCAAACGCCATGACGTAGGTGGTCTGTCATTCTCGGTACATTCGCATGTCTTAATTTAATCTATATTATATATATAAATCTTTCAAAATTTGAAATTTGAACTTAAATTCATACTTAATTTTATTTGCACATTTTTTATACTTAATATTGTAACGAAAATTTTCTAGACGAACAAATGTATTTTTGTTTTCTGTTTCCTCCTATTTTGAACAAGATGACCAGTTCATATGATGTTCAGCTTAATTAAGAAACCATTATTTACGTGGATTTGATATTTTCTTACGTAGTAATCTACGCCGAAATCTTTATTTATACCATTAAAAAAAAACCAAAACAGCACGAATTTGGTGGGAATTTGAATTTTACCCATGCCGCAGGGGCATTTGGCGGCCCCAAAGATGGGACCGCCAATTGGCCCTGCGGTCCCAGTCTGGAGGCCTACAAATGCCTCTGCTGCCCCAAGTTTTTCTTTCTTTCTTTTTTTGGGATGGCACTGATACGTGTAATGTGTTCAAACACGGGGCCGCACGTTACTAGAACAATATTTTATTAGAAAAACAATGGGCCGTATAACTTTGTAAAAAAAATAAAAAAATAAGGTCGCAGGGGCATTTGGAGGCCTCTAGACTGGGGCCGCAGAGCCAATTGGCGGTCCCCAGTCTTTGGAGCCGCCAAATGCCCCTGTGGTATGGGTAAAATTCGAATTTCTACTAAACAGAAGTGTTTTGGTTTATTTTTTTTGTGAATATGATAGAAATAAAAATTTCGGTAATATACGTAAGAAAGTATTTAAAATATATAGCAAGCTCAATCAAAAGTTCTATGAACCTTGTCTTAATCTGATTCGGTATGTCGTCCGACCGACCAGGCCAAGAGATCAATTGGCCACATTTGATCGGGTCAAGTTGGATCGGGCAAAACGAAATGTGTTTGTTTCTAAGGTCAAGTCCGCAAGAGGCGGAGTCAGATTTTCGAACTATGAGGATCAAACACACAATGAGGATCAATCATATAAATTTTTTTATAAATAATAATGTCGATTGTACAATACCATTACATTTTACTCTAAATTATATAGAAAATTATACTTAAATATGAAATTATAAAAAAAAAATAAGGATTAGTTGATCCCATTATTTCACTTGAGCCCCCCTCTGAAGCCCCCTATTTATCTCTACAACATAATATATGATTCTAGGATTTTTTTTTATTAATAATTTTAAGAAATAAGTAGGACAAACCAACCTATTTTATACTAACATAAGACATGAAAAAAAAAATATTTACCTGGGACTGGATTTGAAAATCTGGTTAGATGTGGCCAAGTTAATTAATTATGGATCAGATGTGGCAAGTTCAGTACGAGAACAAAGACGCATGGGATAGGGCTCTCTTCTTGTCCAATAGCTTTGACCGATTCTTTTTAATACTGGAGCTTTTTTTTTTAAGCTTCGCTTTGAAAAGAAAATATATGCGGAAAGTAACATTAGTTTTAAAATACAATTATTTTTGTAAAAACTCATTTGACATAAATAAATATTTTTAAACATTGAAATTATTTGTATAACTAAAAGTTATATTGCATCTTAGAGCATCTACATCCCAGCAACTCAAATGAGTTTTTAAATAACTGTTAACTTCTTTTTAGAAATTAAGGTCTCTAAAATTTCTAACTCTCACATCCCTGAAATTAATTTTAGAGTTTCTATTAAGCCACGTCAGCAACAAATTAAAAAACAGAAATAATTTAAGCCAATCATTTGATCAGCATGGAGTTTATAAACAGTTTCTTAATAAGAAACTTTACTGCATAGTTTCTAAATAAGAAACTCTCCCACATCTCTGAAACTAGATTAGAAACTGCCACGTCAGATTAGAAACTCTAATAGTACCAGAGATGTAGATGCTCTTAGGTACAACAAATACATTTTTTTTATATGAGAGAAGAGAAATATGATACAAGAGCAATTTGTTTACAAAAAAATAATGAGAGAAATTCAATCAGATGGATAAAAATATATATGATTTGACATAACTAAAAAAATTGGAGGCTTAACATTTTTCAAAAAGTAATTTTGTTATTTTTTTTAATTTCTATATATTATTCAAACTATTTTTCCGAAGGCTCTAAATTTATTCACGGCCATATGATTTACTACTACGATAAAATCTCTAATAATAATAATTATCAAATATGGCACTGAAATTTCCAAGTAATGGAATTGGCGTCTCGATTTGAGCAAGTGTAATTAGAATATTAGATCGGACGTCCGGGTCAAAAATATTTGTAATGATTTCTGCATAGCAATATTGGTTCTGTTAGTGTAACGGGTTATTTTGGTCAGCAACCGGGTCAAAAATAAGAAAAATACAGCAGGCTTGCTCTCGCTCTTTCGTGTTAGATCGAGGAAAAGATTATGCTAAGCACATAACGGGGCCCACCAGCTACTTGTACGTGATGACACGTGTTCATGGCTGGCGGACGAATTCGGATCTCCTAAATAACTCAAAATTTGAGTTTGGATCCTGACGGTCGCAGTGAATTTTATTAGGGACGGATTATCGGATTCTGATTAAACAGTTCGAATTCAAACTCAAATATTTTATTAGGGACGGATTATCGGATTCTGATTAAACGGTTCGGATTATGTGAATTTTATTAGGGACGGATTAGTTCGGATTCCTATTAGACAGTTCGAATCCAAACTCAATATTGAGATATTTTAGGAGATCCGGATCCCAGGCGGACTGGACTGGCTCAGTCATCCTATGTGCTGAAATTGAAATGGAGAAGAGGACAGAGTTTGAGCTCTTCCTAAGATCTATGTTGGACAGTTAGAATTATCTATCTTATGCAGCATGCTAAGCAGCCGAAATTTTTTTAGTTGACACTCTCTAAAATTCAAATTAAATGAATACCATCCTGCGACCTGATTTTCAATCCTACCATCCTCGCTAACCCAATTCGCTCACCAAATAGGTGGGTGTGCGGACTAGGTTGGCGCACCCATTTTTTTCGCTTCTGTATTACCTTTCAAGCTTATTAAAATAATGCAGCATAAAATTTGGAGGCGGGCCCTATTACCTTCTCTCTCCGCTCTCTATTTGTTAGAAATTATAAAACAATAAATATGGAGCCCATAAACTTATAAATTACTGCGGCAGCTCCTTTGAATCTTATTAAAATTTGGAGGCCCTATTACCTTCTCTCTCCTCTCTCTATTTGTTGGAAAATTATAAAACAATAAAAGTGGGGCCCATAAACTTATAAATTACTGCGGCAGCGCGTCTTGAATTGGTTTCGGCAAAATAGCTGGTGCGCCAACCCAGTACGCGCATCAACCTATTTGGTGCGCGAACTAGGTTAGCGAGAGTTGTAGGATTGAAAATCAAGATCCAGGAGTGGTATTCATTTAATTTGATTTTTGAGAGATGTCAACTAAAAAATTTCGGGCTAAGCAGTAGGTCGTGCAGTTTAAATTTTCATTCCTTTCTGCAATTTTTCGTGAAGGCCCTTTTACTTTTTCTTAATTAATTTCAAAAGGTTATTGATTTGGAAACCTTTCAATATAATGTTACTCTTATTTTCTTTACCAAAATGCGATCGATATTAAATATATTTTATTATACATTCAATATTCTTTTCAATAATAAGAATGCCTATATCATATCTCGGAATGCCACTTACGATTAAGAAGCCGAATAGACATGACTTCCTACCTCTAATTGAGAAAATGCAAAGGAGGCTTCATGGATGGCAAGGTAGAATGTTGTCGAGAGGAGGGAGGCTCCAGTTTATGATGTGTACGTAATTTACTGGCAAGGTCGGCTCGCAATTTCACCCGGTTTAAATGCACTAAAGGTGTTCGAGGAAATTCTTGACTGAGATTTTTGTTGGTTTCGTGTCCTGAAAATTATAGTTGGAACTGTTGCCAACCTTACGGAAGCTGGGTTTGCTATGCAAGGTAGAGTTGTATGATTGCATGATGGATAGCTGGAGAGATGAAGATTGGTACAGGGTTGAGAAATGGATAGTCAGTCTTAATCAGTGGAATGATTCCATTAACATATTACAGACAAAATGGAGAGAACAACGGATAGGCTAATGAAGATGCGCGATGCCAATTTTTCCCCAAGGAAAGTGACATGAGTTCTGATTTATTGGACAAAAGCAGAGTTAAAAACAAAGATTCCCAGCAGAACAAATCAATTTTTATTTATTTCAACATATTTCGCCCAAGTCTAACAAAACTGTAGGCACTGATTATTTATTATCAAAAAGAAAAACTGATGACAATTCAAATTTTTCAGCTGTTAAAAAATAATTACTTGAATTTACAAAGCATCCGAGCCCTCAGATCAAATTAAACAGTATCTGCATAATAATCTTGAATGATGGTACGGACAACAATTGGAATCCGTACCGAGTGGTTCAAGCTGTCAGACCAAGTCAAGCTTCCAAATGTGTAATCTCCTTGCACCTTGCGATTTGCCACAAAAGTCACCTTAAATGTCTCTACTTTCTTACTGCTATCAAAAGAAATCAAATTTGGCTCAACAAATACAGTGACTCCTGCCGGAGGCTGTACAAAAACCTTGTATGTCGAGTTAGAGGGCCCCACATTAGTAACTGTTCGGAAAACAGAAACGATGTCTTTAAGATCCGGTACAACAATTGATGGGACATTTAGCTGGTACAGTTGACCTACGTATGTCTCGCACTTGTCAGATGGGCCGAGAGTGCACTTGAAGAACTTGGTGTAATCACTTGGGTCTATGTCATACACTAGACCAGGATCAGCCGCCTTGTTCGGGTCAATGTGACCGCCACCATAGTCAAATGGATCAGCAAGTTTCCTCGGAGTTGCCTCGGCTTCTATTGGTACACCATAAGCATCAGCAACAGATGCTGAAAAAACATTCAATTACACGTTAGTTTATAGTAATAACAAGTTTGATAAATTGGTTGGCTCAAAATTGAAGTCAATAGTTGGTCCATTGTATCAAGATTCATGAAAAGTAATGCAAGTGTTCAAATTTGGTAATATTAATTAATCTATCAGGTTTTTGTACTGTTCGGTTTGGTACATGTCTCTTTAGTGCAAAACAAGCAGAACCCAAAAAAAAAAGAGAGGAGGAATTAATAAAAACTAGATCTCATTTCCGACCATATTAGTTGAAAAGGAGTCACTTTTCAACTTAGAAAATGAAGGGATGAACTGATAACTTTAAACTAACCTGTGGTGACAATTGCAGATTTGATAGCAGCTGGGGACCAATCAGGATGCACAGCTTTGAGAAGTGCAACAATACCACTCACATGTGGACATGCCATAGAGGTGCCAGAAGCAAACTGATAACCACCTTGCCATGCAGCCAGGATGCTCACTCCAGGTGCTGCTATATCAGGCTGTGCATCCCATTAAAAATATATTTTTATTTAACTCACAAGCTATGTGTGTGTTGTGAGAGACAACTTCCCACAAGTCCTATATATATTAATTTAATTATGAAACACATACCTTGAGGATACCCAGGGGCGGATTCAGAATTTTCGTCAGTGGGGGGCAAAAAAATATCGAATCGGGTTTAAATATCTAACCGGGTTTTAAATCCATTAATCAATTAGGTACTCGACAAAAAATAATGCTTTAACTTATATTTTCGAATGCTTTGACTTGTAATTTCTGATGCTCTGACTTATAATTCTAATTACCAATCAAAATTCAACAGATTTATTTCAATTTTAACCCTAAATTTAACTTGAATTACAAATTAAACGTCTAGAGGAAGGCAAAAAAAATTCCATGGGGGGCAGAGTCGATCGGAACTGATAAATTTCCACTAAAACTCAAAATCCAGGGGGGGGCAGCTGCCCCCCCTGGAGTACACAGGGTCCGCCCCTGAGGATAGCTGGAAATGTCGGGTTTGGGCCTCTTGATGAGAATGCTGCAATTTTTGGTGCCAGCACTTGTTCTCCACTGATTTGGAAGAATTTGTGCATATATCTCTGAATTGGATAACTGGAATATTCAATTGTCGTATTGCATTCAATGCAATGAAGAATTTCTTCTCTGTTTTGCTGCAACAATACCAGAACATAATTAGGAAGATATTTTTCCTTAAATAATCAACCAATCCCAAAATAAATTTCATTAATTGTCAATATTAGAAAATTATTATTGCCATGCATTCATAGTAGGGTCACCAACTGGTCACACGAATGTACATCACCTCAGGTTTCCTGACTCAAGCAAATTACCATCGGACGGCCCATTTAACATGGCACGAATCTCAAAACAGACCCTCTACAGTCTCAATAGGCACCAGATTGAGTTTGGCCTAGATAGAATTAATCTGGGTTGGCCGTTGCAATTTGCTTGAGTCAGGTACCTGGGAGGATATCTGTCCCTAGTCACAGATATGATGCTCTTAGTCCAGAGGCGGATCCATGTATATTGAAAGGGGTTATTGACCTTCATTCATTTTCAAAATTTATGTGCTTATACGTGATTTTCTATATAATTTAGAATAAAATGCTATGGATACTACAAAATTGACCTAATACACAATATGAAAATTTTATATGATAGATCACCAATATATTTTTTACTGTCATAGCTTGAAAGTCTAACTCCACTCCTTTTTCTAGCCAATATTATACCTTTGAGTACATATAACCTTTGGGTACGGTATACCTTTTTTCCATCCAATATACAATTTAATGCATGAAACCCCTGTTTTCATACTATATATACTGCTTTTCTCAATTACAAATTAGCAAATTAATGCATCAACCCCTAAAAAATTAGCCATTTTCAAGCGCCACTTGTCATAGGATCGCCAATACAAGTACTAAATTTGAGCTCCAGAGAATTTTATCACAGTAAAGAAAAATAAAACCAATTTTCAGTACTGAACATACATTAATTTGATTCATTTCTACACTGTTTTGTACTCCAACAGTTGAATATTGTGGTTAGGCCCGGTACTGTGTGACACTGATATCATTGAAAAAATTAGGTTGGCACAATAATCTTGATTATTAATTAAATAATTGGAAATTTAAATATGCATTTTATCAATGTTTTTGTTTGTTACCCTACTGAAAGTTCCAATTATGTTTCCATGACATATTTAATTTTTTTTTCTAAACTGGATTTCATCAAGCTATGTATATGCATCTTTGCATGTATAAAACACACACAGACACACATATCTGTATGTATGCTTTACAAAATATCATATAGTGATAGTGCCTATAACTACTAAATGTTTCATCTTTTTATAATTTATTGTAGTCCCGTACTGTTTACAAGTGGTTTCCACCTCAAGCAGGCTGGGCCAAGTTGAACATTGACTCAATTGGGCCACATGGGCTTATTTGATTTGAATTTGAACTCCTCAACAAAATGGATAACACAATCCTTCATAAACAATGAAGAATTTAGGACCAATGTAAAGACCTGGTATTTTCAGCTCTTTCTGCTTGTGATTTTTTTTTTTTTTTTATTTTATTTTTTCAGGAACTGTAAATTACTTGAGAACGGATCACTGACATGTTTTGGAAAAATCAACTTGAAGCGTTCTGCTTTCATTTTGAATCTTTGATCATCACTAAATAATGAATTGCAGAAATCAACTCTAATTTTGTCAACAAAGCTGCAGTAGTGCCATTGTCAACTAAGTATTTTGGTAAATATTATTATGCTTTTAAATAGAACAAAATAATGATTAATGAAGATGTTTCTTTTATTTTGTTAATTAGTTTATAGTTGATGGTGAAAGAAGAAGAAGAGAATACTTCCTCTTCAAAAGTCAAAAACTATATATAAGGAAAATATGACATATTTTATCATGTTGCACTACTGGGCCAAACAAATTAGAAATTCTCACAATTTTTTAATTATATAGAGTGAAGGTAATAGCAATATTTTCTGTTTGAATTCCAGGAAAGAATTTCCAAATTAATATAGGTAATCTCATGGACAGTTGTAAAATTGAGGAATTAAGTTATTCCTATGTAATTTGGAGATCCTATTTCCTTTGCATGTGGAAGACAGTCCAGTGAGTGAAAGTACTGTTAAATTTTATGTCAGGCAAACAATATTCAAACCCTGGTAAGCTAACCAGACTTCAATCATGCAAATTTCAAACCCTATTAAGGAGGAAACATAATGTGTTTTTATTTCTTGAACTCTATTTTTTTATAAAATAATGTAGGCCTCAACTTTAGGGGCTCATGAATCACAATATTATGTAGTTCACTGCAATTTAGTTTCCCTTCCAGCTATCAGTTCCTCATCACAGTTGAGAAAGTTTCCATGTTATACATATTAATTTTCGTACTCCTTAGCTTTACTAAAAAGAGAAAAAAATGATGAATGATTATTTCTTTAGGATAATGTACTGAAATCATCACCAAAGGTTAAAAATGTTTGGCATACAACTACATTAAAGATGTACAATAGCATGCATACATAGTATATGTGAACGGGCTGTTAAACTTGCAAATATCAATATCAAAGTCCAAATAATAATACACAAAGCAAATAAAAATTACAAAATTGCTTTTTTTTTTTTTTTAAGTTAGCAGCTTTAAATGCCAACTAATAATTTCATTGATAAAAATGTATTTACAATAGGTCAATTGACCGTAATTCCTAAATCTACCCTTTTATTCTCATAAATTATTCTAAACTAATCTAGCATTCTAACCACCATCTCGCTCCACGACTGGATCCGCTTCTTCGACTGCTGCCGCGCTCCGACGGCAACCGGATACTCACCATCGTGCTCCAATCGAGATGTTGATCACCGTAATTAATTGCCATCTCGCTCTACGACCGGATCTGCTTCTTCAACCACCGCCGCGCTCTGACGACGGTCGGATCTACTCACCGTCGCGCTCCAATTGAGATGGAAACTCTACACTCCGAACTTTGACGATACCGCATTTTTGGCTCCGATCGGCTCCGGTTCCTCCCCCCTCCCTCATTCTCCTCTCCGTTCGAGAAGATAGAACCGAGAGAGAGGAGAGCTGTTGTGTTGGAATGAGAACAATAAGGTGTGGAAATGGTAGAGTTAGGTGGAGAGAAAGAGGAGGGCGGCAGCGGCTGTCAAAACCCTAGCTTTTTTAGTAGCTTTTTGAATCCTCAAATTTCACTGTTTTGCTGATCAATGTTTATATGTTATACACTTGCAATATACCAATTACAAGATTGTTACGAGCCATTTAACCCTTCATCCCAATCTTAAGAAGTTAAATAGAACATTGATCAGCAAGATTCTTCAACCGCCACCGCGCTCCCACGACGGTCGGATCTACTCACCGTCGCGCTCTAATTGAGATGGGAACTCTACACTCTGAACTCCGACGATACCGCATTTTCGGCTCCGGTTCCTCCCCCCTCCCTCATTCTCCTCTCCGTTCGAGAAGATAGAACCGAGAGAGAGGGGAGATGCTGTGTCGGGATGAGAACTACAAGGTGTGGAAATTGTAGAGTTAGGTGGAGGGAGAAAAGGAGAGTGCGGCAGTTGTCAAAACCGTAGCTTTTTGAATCCTCAAATTTCACTGTTTTTCTGATCAATGTTAATATGTTATACACTTGCAATATACCAATTACAAGATTGTTACGAGCCATTTAACCCTTCATCACAATCTTAAGAAGTTAAATAGAACTAGGCAACAACATTAATTAAAGTTCTGTAGGCAACAACATTATGTATCCGAATTATATCCGTATCCGCATTCGTATCTGTTTTAACGATCCATATCTGTTAAATATTCAATCCGTATTCAAATCCAAAAAATAAAAGCAGATGTGGATATGATTACACCACTATCTGATCTGTTTGCACCCCTAGGCGTAATACTCTTTCATGCAAATTATAATTAAACCTTGGTAAGAGGGCAACATAGTTTGTTATTTCTCACTCTGAGGGCATATTTGCAAGAATTATATTGTTATGAAGTTTAATAGTTTTTTCCTTTCCAGTCAATAAATTTCTTATCGCAGTGACAAAGTTACAATATTTATACATTCTTTCCTCACCATTACACAACAACACAATAATAATAATAATAATAATAATAATAATAATAATAATATAGGAGAAATGATTATTTATAAGGTCACTGAACTGTATTATAGTCAAAGTTCCAAATGTTTATCACCAAGTAGTAAAGCATCCCAATAGCATACGCTAAACATGCATGGTAATTAAATTTACAATCATCAAATCCAATTCCAAATAAAAATAATTCACAAAGCAAACACAAAACAAGGTTCCTTGAGTCCTGAATGTCCTGGATAGTGTGTTTGGAATTGCAAATTATATTGCAAGTTGCTAAGGTAGTATGAGGCCTACAGCTTAGCAAATCACATACTTTTGCCATAAATAAGCACTACAAGGAACTGAGACTCAATTTATTTTGATCCAAACTGTAGGGAAAAAGACAACAAAATATTATTCATTACATAATAACAACCTTCAAAAATAAAGTGCTCCGGGCTGATTGATGCTGCATGCAGTTCAACTGTGTGAAAGGCCTGCGATACGAAATTGAGCACAGATTTTTCAATCGAGGAGTTTTAAGGAAACTTGAAAAACAATGTAAAACAGTAGTTAATTATACCGATTATTTAATATACATAAAAAAAAATGTAAAACAGGAGTTTTTAGCTAGTATCTCATGTGAAGAACATATAATTAATTAATGCATAGGTGGAAAAATACGGAAGGTAAACTTCAATGAAAAAGCATTGTGGAATTGCAACATGGTCTAATCAGTTTCAGTGGATTCAAAATAGCAAAACAACTTAAAACTAATTTGTAGCAATATATTAGATGATATGTTAATTTAAAACTTATTCGTGGCAAAACTCATTTATTACAAAAACGTACAACATATAGATTTTGCAAAAAAATAAAATAAAAAACAAAAGCAGTTATTTTGTTGTTTCACAAGCTCTTGTAATCTCATTACATAAAATATTCATGATAAAAAATAAATGGGAGTGGAGTAGATGTTGCGTGCAGGAGCAAAAAATGAAATGCAAATAGTGAATAGATAAGTACAATTGTTACAATCATAAAGAAGCTAACTCTAGTTCAGTTTCATAAACAAATAAAAAAATAAGAGCACAAGAATCTTTTATGTATTTCTACACATTACTAATTGTTACAAATCCTCAAATTTTTCTCCAGTAACACGGACAATTTAAAAAAATTATACGCACAAGTTCCAGAATGCAAAATGGAAAAATATAATAGAAGTGGAGGGCATACCTTGCAATCAAATTATTGAGTGGGATATTGGCTGCCAACTACCAAACACGACAGGTAAAATGCAATAGTTGGTGAGTTCCTTTAGCTAAACCCCCAAATTGAACAGGCATATCTCTGCAATTCATCCACTTGAGGGAAATGAGGTGCTCCATGCCCATTGGGACCTCCACAAGCTGTTCCAGTTCAAGCAACATAATCTCTTCAAGGCTCGCCATGGTGCCTTGCTCCATCTCCACTTGAATCAGATTAGGCATTACATCCAATTCCAGTCTCTTCAATTTTGGAAACCACCCTGCCTGAAAAATTAGTCGTTGCCCTTCATATGCTCTTTTGAGGTTCAAGAACGTGAGGTTTCTACAATGGGAAAGAGATGCCAGAGGATCATTTTGGAGTTGAGACCATATAAGCCATAGTGTTTGGATACTATCCCCAGATATTTTGAATAAAGGCGATTCAAGCATGGTTTCTTTCAGTTTTCCATTGAGAACAAACTTTTGAAGTGGTGGGAGGTTCAGGCCTTCCAATTGGAGAATCTCATTCTCATCGCTTGCATGAATAGATAAGTGGGAAAGGAAACTCATCTTTGATAATGATTTGCATAACTCTAGTGAGTGGTTTTCTTTCACATTCTTTATTCGGAAGCTTCTCAGTTGAGTTAAATTACCCAGTTCTCTTACTACCATAGCATTTGATTCTAATGCCTGTATAGTCTGGAGATCTTTCAGGTAAAACATGCCCTTGGGTAAAGAGATTCCAGTGCGAGTTCGAAATGACTTATATGTAGGATCTACCTCCACCTCAGCAAATAGATGTCGCAACTTTTTAAGCTTTGCTATGCCGTCTGGTAACTTTTGTATTTGAGAACAATTAAGATCTAGTGTTTGCAAGTTGTGGAGTTTTCTGATAGATTTTGGTAAAAATTTCACCTTTGTTCTTCTCAGACCCAAGTAGTGGAGATTGAACAAATCCCCAATAGAATTTGGAACAGTTTCTATTGGCAAGCCTTTTAAATCCAAAACAGTAAGATACCTTGACTTGTCAAAAATCATGGATAGCAAAGGAGATGAGGGCACATCATTGTTAACTGACAAAATGGTTTTGAGTTTGGGAAGACAAACATCATGCATGTCCGTCTCCATTAGATTGATTATTGAGAGCCGACGAGTAGAACTATCAGGATTTTCTGAGTTGTTATCCTCATGCAGCAATCCAAAATTTTCTTTTCTGCATAATGAGATGGCCAACTCTCTCACTGTATCATGCATTTGGCACCTCTTCACCCTACCAAAATTATTTTTTTGTACCACCTGTAACATGCTGCGATGTATGAGCTCCATGAGATAGCCCTCTGCCACCTCTTCTAATGTGCTTCTTCCCTTTTGTTCTATAAAGCCTTCGGCTATCCAAAGCCTTAAAAGTTTCTTTCTTGGAAGGGGAAAATCCTCTGGAAACAAACAACAATGTAGAAAACAATTCTTGAGGTATTTTGGAAGGTACTTGAAACTTAGATTAAGAATATTTTTCAATGGATCCAAATTTGGGTTGTTGTCTAGTTCCCAGGTGAGTTGATCATGTACACGTCTCCATTCAGATTCTGTTTTCTCATAGCAAGATAATACACCACCCAATGAAACAAGTGCTAATGGCAATCCGTCACACTTCAAAACAATCTCTCTTGCCCACTTCTCCAAGGGAGGAGGGCATTCATGGTTTTTTTCACTGGGAAACGCCTTTCTACAAAACAGGTCCCATGAATCTAATTCTGCTAAAGGTTTTAGCTCTAACCTATTGCTTTCTGGAGCAAGAGATGCTACATTCGCAATTCTACTTGTAATCATAATCCTACTTCCTCGATGGTTATTAATAAGTGTGTCACCTATTTCTTGAAATGCTTTTGGATCCCACATATCATCTAAAATAATTAGGTATTTCTTTTCTCTCAGGAGCCCCCTCACAGTTTCTTTTAATCTTCTAAGATCCATGTCGATGGAATTAATTTTTCCCTTTTCAGAAACCTCAAAGATTATATTTCGGAGAAGATTCTCCGTGGTATAAGATTGAGAGATATTAACCCATGCATGGCAATCAAAGTTATTTTTTTCTCTCTTGAAAACATTAGTAACAAGGGTTGTTTTTCCAACACCACCCATTCCCCAAATAGATATTATAGATAGTTTTGGATCCTTGGAGTTTAGCCAGCTTGCCAACTTTACCCTGTTTTGTTCGTTTCCCACAATTTGATTTTCATCAATGAAATGAGCGGAGACAGCCACACTGTGTGAATATTGGTTTGAGAAATTAGAGTTCTTTCCATTTTTTATATCGATTGGTGGCAACCATCGTTTTTTCATCCTTGCAAGATGATTAAGGCTTTTCTCTGCTTCAAGCAGTTGAGAGGCAATTCGTTTAAAATCTCCCAATAACTTTGGCTCTTTAAAAAGTTTTGTCACATATAATGTTATTCCATCAAGTTTGTGGTTACCAATTAGGTATGCAAATTCACCCACAATATCTTCAATATGATTTGCTAACTTCTGTACCTCTTTTGTCCAAGCTACATGAGATCTATTACTCGCATGGTCTATCTCTATCTCATCAAGGAATCCTTGCATCACTCGAAGTTCACTGCTGATGTTGTTCATGTTTGCTTCGAGGTTTGCGTAAGCTGAGCAAAGCTCTGAAATTTTTGAGGTTGCTAGGTTCGCTACTTCTTTAGCCAAGGTTCCTCCAAGGACCTTCAGGGCTGCAAGAATGGCTGCCTCGGCCATATATGCTCAGTTAACCGTTTTCAACTATACTTCTTATTTATTCATTCATCCGTAAACTGTTCAAAGCAAATATTGAGATTAGACAATCTTATAAAAATATACAAGTTCTTCCATCATCTAAATATATAAACCATCATCATTTTCATTTAGGCATGAGATATAAAACAAAGATACATTTAATGAGATTCATTGAAACCCCAAGTTCGCTTTTTGTTCCAACTCTTGGTTCATTATGAATTAGGTGCAATTTATGTTTCACACCATTGACATCAATGCACGGATATAAAATAAGAAGCTATTAGTCCCATGACTCTCCCAAATCAAATATTTCCACTGTATTGGTTTGAGATTTTGGTAAAACTTAGCTCAAGCATATGCTACTTGAATTCTCAATCATAATTAAACAAATGTTAGCTACATTTTAAGTAGGACTGCAATTGAGTAAAGTTTGAGCGAAATTACTCAAACTCTAGCTTGATTTGATTATAAGCTGAATGATATCGAGCTTGAACTGAAAATCAATCGTGTTATCCTACTCAAGTTAACTCAAACTTGAATCGAGCTCGAGCCCTACAAAAACTCGACTATTATGAGTTTTTGATATTTTTTTCATAATCTTAAATTACTAATGTGTGTAAATAATTCATGTTCAATTTACTCTATATTTATATTTTTATATTATATTATATTTATAGATTTTTTCAGAGTAAATTATCTAAAATTCAATCCGAAATAAAAACGTCAACTAACCACTTAAAACAATTAACTTAGTGTATTAATTAATTAATTAAAAAATAATGTGAGGGAACAATTACCGATCAATATCTAAGGAAATAAAGAGTATGTGCTTGAAGTTTATACCTGGTCACGCTCTATTGTGTAGGGCTTGTGTATCGGTTGTTTGCTTCTCCTTTTTCTTTTGGCTCAGTATCTGAAGAGAGCAATACAAAACAGAAGTGTAGATAAGAGAACTCCAAGATTGGGAATATGGTATGAAAGTTGTCCTAATGACAACCAAAAAAGGTGAGCTGAAGAGCAATATAAACCGAGGTGTATTTTGTTTTCTTATATATTTCCATTTGTTTATTGACAGCTCTAGGTAATAAACCAATTCCAAGAAACTTCGGTAATTCATGCGGTGTTCACTACATTGGTAAATGACAGTTTATAACACGTTTATTTACGATTAGATCCTTCACAAGTGGTACAATGACACGAGTTTGTGATGTAATTAGGTTGAAAGGATGGCTGATTTGAGTGTTAGTGTTGCTTGATTTAATTTCATTGAGTTGCTTGAATTCACAGTAGTTTATGGTGTGTAATTTATCAGTAAAATCAGGGCACAATGTCACTCTGTTTTAATGCACAAACGTTATTTGAGAAATTCACGAGTGAAAATTTATGGTATTTGATAATGATTGACAAGTTTCAAATATGAAAGTTTTGTAATGCTCAATTTTTTTTTTTAATTTGAGACCAAGCATGAGTTGACTGCTTACTTGTTCAGTTTTATTGTTGTAGGCTCCGGCCTTCAGCGAAAAAAAAAATCTAAATCTGAGCAAGCAAATCAGCAGCTGAAAAGAAAATAATTAAATTGTATTGAGAAGAAATATCGGATTCTTTATTTTGTATATATATAATATAGAAAAAAAATTCGTTGCTCTCCACCCCATGTTAATTATAGACGTTGTACAAATCTACCAATTAAATAAGAAAAATGAAAAAAAAAACCATATATAGTAGAAATTAAGCAACGAAACTAGAGAACTTAAGGTACCTCGAAACCAAGATCAATCTGTTAAGAATTAAAGCCCTATCACAACAGCCATATCTGCAAACTTTCTATAAATTAATCCTGCTAAAAATTAAATTTTCTTTTTTCAACTTCTATACTATTTTTTTTATAGAACAAATTAAACAATTGATTTTGCCAATATCCTTTACATTTTGGCAAAAAATAATAATAACAATGATGATGATGATGATGATGATGATGATGATGATGATGATGATAAGGAGGAGCATGAATCAACATATAACTAAAGGTTAAAAAATAAAAAATTAGCCCACTATAACATTTGATCGTATATATCATATTTCAAAAATCAAGATGCGAAGTCAAAGCACTAGCTGATGGAACATTTTGCGAAACAATATTATAACACAAATATTTTAAATAAACTGAAAAAGAAAATTAATAAAAATAAATCAATGGAATAAGCGACTTACATCCTGAGAAAAATTTATAAGAGTAATAAATTAGCAGCCCTTCAACCACATCAGGTGTTGCTGCATCCTTGCAGACTGCTTGCTTGGAACTCTAATTATAATTCTCTAATTTCATGGTCATGTAGGTGTGAACTTTGAAGAAAGAAGAGTCCGGATTCTCTATTTCCCCAGAGTTGCTTTATGCTTTTTTTTGTCTTTTCTTTTCTTTTAAGAATGCTTTGGAGATGCTCTACTTTCTTGATAGTGACTACCAAGAATTAATAATATCATTTTTGTTTTCACTTTGGAGAGATGATAATTAACAGTTGTCAATTAATATTTTCTTCTATATATATATATAAACCTTACAAAAATTTGAATAAGAAATTAAGTTCATACTTAATTATATTTGTACATATTTTATACTTAATTTTGTAACAAATTTTTTCACACGAACAACATTATTTTTCTTTTGTACTTCCTCGTATTTTTGAATAAGATGTGGACTTAAATACGATATTCAGCGTAGAAACCATACACATGAATAAATTTTCTTATGTAGTGATAATCTACGTAAGATACTAAAATACAACCTTCTTTTTGTATGGGGAAAAGAAAATGCTTATTAATTGCAACTTCTCTCCTGTCGGAGCGTGACACTTGCTTTAACTTTTTTCTATTATTTTCTCGTCTTCTAAGAACACTTGCTTGATGTCCATGGAATGGGATCCGATGCTCTTCTCCTGCTATTCTCTCTATCTCTCTCATCTTTCTCTCTCTCCCACGTGATCCTCTTTCTCTCTCTCCTCCTCTTTGAAGAGAGAGATAGAAAAAATGAATACCCAAGTATAAATGCTGTCCTCTTATTTTTATTTCTACTTTTTAGAGATGATAACATTTTTAATTAATATATTCATCAATATATATACAAGTCGATCTTTTACAAACTTGAATTTAAAATTAGGTTCATAATTAATTAATATTATTATATATTTTATACTTAATTTTGTATTCAGCATTTTCTAGACGAACAAAATGAATTTTTTTTTGTTCCTCTTATTTTATAAAAAAATAGCGACTTATACAAAAGTAATCTACATAAAATACTATTTTAAACATAATGCTATCCAAAACAAAAATGTGCCTCTAGTCCAGTCATTTGCGTTGTGGTCTGTCCAACTGGCCTAACTAAGAGTTCAATGGGCCAGTTGGGGTCCATTCCAAGGTCAAGCCCGGCCGCTATCCAGCTAACAATATACTATATTTTTTTAGGAATTATTGTGAGTAATTCTAAAAAGTAGGTAGGACATACCAGGAGTGTTCATTGGTTCGGTTTGGGTTCAAACTGAATAAAAATTAGCAAATTAAAGTTTTATTCGTTTTCAAAAATTAAACCGAACCGAATCAAAATAGAATAAGAACCGAATAAAAACCAAACCGAACAAACTGAAGTAAATTTCGGTTTGTTCAGTTAAACCTAAAAGGATATTAATAAAAAAAATAAACCAGTTTTAAATCGAAACAAGCAATTTACATTATGTCGTACTTTTTTGAATACTTTTAAATATTTGATTCGGATGGGAGATGAGTTCAAAAAATTCAGTCAATTTGATATAACCAGTTTTAAAAATTTAACCCGAACCAAACCACTTAAACCAAACTTCCACGGTTCTGTTTTAAACCGATTAAACTGGACCGATGAACACCCATAGGACATAGTGTGTCCCAAATGATCTAAATTCACCAGAGGTCATGTAGCTATTTCTACCATAAAATTTTCAAAAATAATTATCAAATATGAATTAATTTTTTCAATATATAGCAAAACATCCCATTACAACCAACATATAACTTATCGAAACAAAAAAAATATTGATATGTTATTCAATTTAAGGGATATATTTACAAAATTTTGATATATTTTTTTAATTTATTTCGAATTTTTAATAGAATATAAAATAATTACTGTTTTTTAATAATAAATAATACAATGTTTTGGGCAAATAATATATGTATTTTTTCTGGTAAAAAGTTCAAAGTAATAGCATAATAATCACATAATAAAAATGTAATGAATAACTAGTAAAAATATATATATTCCAATGGGCCTCAAATTTGATAAATCGATATTATAATTTTATTATTATAAAATGTTTGATTGTAAATTTTGAATACTATGACATCTGGTGATGACCTACAGAATAGTTATTAACTTAAAAAGTGTATAAATATGTTTGTATGATTCAATGAGGATATGTACCAAATTTGATGCAATTCATAATATTTTGAAAATTTGAAATTAGTACTTCATATATATCAAATGAAGAAAAATGAGGAAAATTTGATAATTGATTCTTGTTTGATTTAGTATTTATATGAAGCTCATGCAAGTTGTTACCGGGGCATGGGAGTTCAGGAATTCGCATCCTCTCATATCTCACCGCGTGTGTTACTTTTTTGAAAATCTCAACCATTCAAATACGTTCTGCACGAATCTCCAAGCGCAAATAATACTGCCCCCAGCGCTATCCCCGAATAGGCACCGTACACGTTGGTCACACACGCAATGAGATGTCTCAGAGGATACGCACTCGGAGTTCAGAGGAGCGGGGTCCATGTTAAATGCATAAAATCATGCTTAATTCTCCCCTACTCCAAAGCAAATGATCGAACACCCTGTGTTCATAACAGGCTGCCCGTGTACGGTTGCAGGTTGCAGCTGCTCATTGAACTAAAGATGATAAAAAGAATTAAATGGCAGGCGACCATCTGCTTCAACTCTTTTCAGCGGTTCGACCTTTTCCTCTTTTCAATGCCAGTTCTTTTGCTCTGTTTTTGGTACAGAGGAAACAGTGCCGCTATTGTAATTCACGCTGTGTTCACCCCAACCAAATGTAAGCCTTATTAAACTGAGAAGAAACTTCAGATTTGGCAATGAAGTATCTCTGATGTTTTCTTGCAATCCAGCACTGGCGATTTACTTATGTCACTTAGAGTAATGTCCCTGTGAATTGTGGAATTTAAAGAATTTAAGGTAAAACATCTCTAATGCATGACAGGTGTTCGACGAAATTTTTGAATGAGATTTTGTTGGATATCGCAACCTTGTAAGAATGACTATGATCTGGTGCCAATGTTACCGAAGCTGATTTATTATACAAGGATTAACGTGCTACATGTAGTCTGGTATTGGTTTGTGATGTTCGTAATGTTACTTAACTTGTAGCGAGTTGTCGAGTTCCCTCCTTAGATCTTGTCCCTCAGTGGCTTTGACTGGATCGAGTTGACCCACCGACTCACAGACCACACAACACACCCGCTGAAACACAAACAGAGAAACCCACACCCACTCATAAGGAAATCAACCTGAAAGGTTCCTTAAGTTCATGCCTGGGCATGCAATTTGGTACATGGATGACCATTAAAGATCAATGTTTGTGTTGGTTGGCTTAAATTTCCACTGAATTTTCGGAATCTACTATATATAGTTTGTACCTTTTTGGCTTGTAATTTACTCGTAATTTCACCTATTTTAATGCAGAGAAAAGGTTCAAGGTATTTTCGAAGTGACGTTTCTGTTGGTATTAGGATATGGAAAGTATTAATTCGAAATTTTGTCAATCTTACCAAACCTGGGTTTTTTATCCATAGATTTAAATACTACTGGCAGTCTGGTAATGATTCATAATGTATTGTGCATCTTTTTCATGAAATTGATGCTACGGATTTAATTTATTTTTTAAATGTAAGAGTTTGAGTATGGTCTGTTTTTTTATGGATAACTTAAAAAAAATTAAATTTTTACCTAATGAAAATGCTTATGGTCAGATTTTTCCCAAACGCCAAATAATGATAATGATAACGTTCATGCGAAATGCTATTATTGCTAATATTTTTTTTTTTCTAAATTCCGAATTGATTTCATGATGCAAAATGCTATGGTTGCTAGCATTTTTTTTAGATTCTCAAATGATTAATGATAGTTTGTGTTATGAATGGGCATTTTCTCAAAACTATGATATGGATTTAATTAATAAAACACATAGCATTTTCATCAGTTAACAAAATAGTGATTTAATTAACAAACACTTAACATTTTCTCAAACTATATTATGAATTCAATTAAAAAAAAACACATGACAATTTCATCAGTTGACGTAAAATAGATCTTAATTTAATTAGCAAAACACATGACATTGCTACAGATTTATTTAAAATATACATATAGTTGTTCACATGACACGTTCCCAAATTATGCTATGGATTTATTAAAAAAACACATGACCATTTCATGGATTGATATATAAAATAGGGTTGCTCACATGAACGATCGACCGTAGGCAAGTACAATTGGCCTCTGCCCTGCTTCAGAACTAGCCTGTCAACATTCAAGTGACCAACCCGACGAGTCTAACCGTAAAAGTAAATATAATAAAGGCTTATATGACTTGTTTATATTTCACCGTGGGACTAATTAAGAAGTTTCATTATATCCGGTCGGAGCAAAATTTGTGCACAGAAAATCAGAGATGGAACCAGACTATGGGGATCAAATAAATATGGGAGTCATTCATATAATTTTTCTTTTGTAGAAAATGAGATCCAATTTTACAATATCACGACAGTTTACTCTAATTTATATATAAAATCATACAAAAAAATTAAAAATGAAGATCAATTGAGCCTATTATTTTAATTTACATCCACCAAAAACTAATATATATAATAATATGTGACAGATACATCCGTTTGGCTGTGCAAACATATACTCCTTGATTCATTTTAGTTGTTGTTCTGAGCAAATTTAAATTTAAAAGAACATAAAGCAAAAAGTGATAATGGCAGATTATTATTATTTTTTTTTTTAAATAGACTATTAGACCCGTTTCATTGATTAAAATAATTGTAAATTACAAATTACTAATGTTTCTCAGACAAATCAATGTATATTATTATTATTATTATCGTCGTCATCGTCAACCAGGCACTATATCCGGCCGAAACATAGAATGTACAATTACCTATTATTGCAGATACGAATTTTAATTAATTGGACTGCAAATTAACAATATTATATAATATACGTCGTCTTATAATATTTAAAATGTTAGCAGACCTTTAGATACGAATGTTATTTGTAATAAGGTATTATATTATCTAAATGTGAGCAGAGTGTTCGTAAAAATATAATTTAATTAAAAAAAACAATTTAGATGAAAATGTGAGCAGAGTATATAACATCTTCCACAAATTTGGGTCAAGTCCAATAGGAGTATCAGGCCAATATGAGCCAATGGCAATGTCTTCGGTTTAATTACGATCTTTAACTGGTAGTAAACATGACCATATTTGGGCCAATATGAGCCGATGACAGTGTCTTCGGTTTTACACGCGGCCTAGACCACTATTAACATAGTTACAAAGATGATGCATGTGTTACCGGGGCATGGGAGTTCAGAGCAGCGGGCTGAATGTTAAATGCATTAAAGCTTGTCCAACGTAGAACTTAATTCTCTCCTGCTCCGAAGCAAATGATCGAACACCCTGTGTGCATAACAGGCTGCCCGTGTACGGTTCCAGCTGACCATTGAGCCAAGACGGTCAAAGAGAATTAAATCACATCTGACCATCTGTTTCAACTCTTGTAGCGGTTTGACCTTTTCCTTCATCCAATGCCTGTTCTTTTCCTCTGTTTTTGGTACGGAGGAAATGCATCCACCCAACAGCGCCGCTGTTGTGATTCACGCTGTGTGCACCCTAACCAAAAGTATGTAAGCCTTATCCACGTCTAAAGGAATCATTGAGCTTCCAAATCCCAACTGAGAAGAGACCTTTAATTTGGCAGTTAAGTATATCTGTTGTTTACTTGCTATCCAGCAATAGAAGTTTCCCCTAAGTTCGTCACTGGGCATGCAATCTGGTACAAAGATGTCTGGGATTGATGATGTGTGGGTTGGTTTTGTTATAACCTGTAAATTTAAATCTAATTAATTAGTCTAATGATTGAGTTTTACAACTAATTAAAACTTGAGCGAAAATTAAACAATTAATCTGATGACGAAGTTTTTTTTTTATAGAATTGATTATTTAAAATCAATTTGTAGTTTTACCAATTTTAAATTTAAATTCAAAACTAAACAAATTAGAAATTTAGATTTTTTTTTTTACTTAACAAAATTCGAAAGTAATTAAGTAATTAAAGGATTTATTTAATTAAATAAACTAGGTCGATATATACGTTAACTTGGATGGAAACTCGTAAGATTATAGATGTTAATTATTATAAATGCAAAATTTCGAATCAGACGCGATCTTATTAATAACCACTTGATTAATGATTAAACAAATAACAAATTAATTGATAAATGAAACAGGTCGTTGATTAATTCGAATTCCAAATAAATTATTCACAGGAGACCATCGAATTTAAGTTCCTAAATTTCTGTGAATCATCTTGACCATCCAAATTAATGTGGCACGGTATCATTAGATTATTCAGTAGAGATAATTAATTCTTAAGAGATCATCAAATCAACCTTCTGAACCGTTCAGTTCTATTCTGCACGAATCTCAAAGCCGACCCATCTATTTGAAATTCCTTTTTGTTTTCTTCGCTGAGTCTAGACAGAGCCGTGACCCCCTTTCCTTCTCCCTCTGCGCCAACTCACCTCATTCTCCTTCCAGCGAGAGCCAGATCCCCTTTTCACTTTTTTTTGCTCTCTTTGAATTTTCGCAAATTGTCCCCTCTGCCTCTCTTCTTCTTCTCTCCGATCCCCTTGTTTTTCCTTTTCCTCTCTTCTCCGCCAACACCTTTCCTTCTCTTGGTTGATTGTTCGGTGCTTTGATCGATTCACTTGGTGCTGCGATTTTACCAGAACCCGATAGTGTGCTGCGATTTTACTCTCTATTCTTGGTGCTGCGATTTTACCAGAACCCGATAGTGTGCTGCGATTTTACTCTCTATTCTTGGTGCTGCGATTTTACCCGAACCCGAAAGTTGGTGTGCTTGTGGAATTGATTCGGTGCTTGTTCGGTGCCTTCGGTTTGTGCGATTTACTCCCCTCGGGTAACCCTAAACTCATTTATTTGGTTTTTCTATTGCCTTGTGGCTTGCGGCTGATGCTTGATCTGTGGCCTTCGTGCCTTTTGCCTTGACCTGTGGCCTTTGGATTTGTTTTACTATTGCTGGCCGTGAGCTTTGATTGATCTGTGGCCTCTGTGCCTTCTTACTTGACTTGCGGCCTTCGTGCCTGGTATGATATTGATTTTCTGCTGTTGCTGGTACTACCCCCTGTTGCTATTACTCTGATTTGTTGGATTGCCTTGTCCTTTGTTTTTGTTGTTGGGCTTGCTGTCTCGGCTTGCTGGTTGATATTATATGGTGCTGCACCAGTTGGTACAGCCCAGTGTTGCCACTGGTACTGCAACTCGAATTGACAGGGGCCTAATTGTGAAATAAAGTAAATAGGGGTTTAAAATGGAGTTATTAAGCCCTTTGTGAAATGTTTAAATCTAGGGACTTAAATGCAAATGTTGAATTGTTTAATATTGAACTTGGGCCGTGGCTGTTGGTTAATTGCTTGGAATTTGAGTTTGGATTTAGAAATAAATTGAATTATGGGCCATTTAATTATATATGCTATTGGGCCCTTGAATGTTTGACCTTGGTTGATTTGAATTATGTTGGAGTTAGGCCCAAACCAAAATGACATTGTAGGAGTAATTTTTAAATGTGGGGCTTGGCTTGTTGGATTATAAATTATTTAATCGGGCTTTGGAAATCCTCAGAATATGCGAGGCCCGATTGAATGATTAAAAGAGACAGATTTAAAAATGTAGGCTTTCGGAAAAGTAATTAAGTGAAATAAAAATCGGATAAATATACTTAGGATTTCGAGCCTCCTTTGGGTTTGGCTCGATCCGAAGTTTTTCACTTAAATACGGAAAATGATTATATCGTCCGGGTCTTGATGCCTCAGTGAGAGTTCATAACATAATTTGAACAGATACTATACAACCCTATATGGACACCTGTATGATCCCGAAACACACCCAATAAAAATATTTCAACACATGTAGATTAATTAGGATTTTTAATTAATTAAAAAGTTGAGTAGTTAGGATTTTAAATGTTAAGTAAAGGTTAGATTAAATCAAATGTAGTTTTAAATAAAGTAAATAATTTATAAATAAAATATGTTGTTAATTAATAAAGGACAAGTAATTAACAACATATTAACGCTTTCGAATCATTACGAATACAAAATTTTATTAAATAGAATATTTAAATTAATTGACTCGCACAAATTAGTAAAAATAATACGTACGATTTTAGAAACGATATATTAATTAAGTACTTAATATTTATAAACTACGTACTTAAGATTTAACATTTATTTGTAGCCTAATTAGTTAGGACAACACGTTATTTTACAAGTGATTAAATAGAAAATTAATATTAGCAAATTAAATTACGTTGGTTATATCTTACTTATTTTATTGTAAAAATATGTAATATCCTTAAGTTAAAAGTTGTGAATATTTAAATTTCATTAGATTAAATTAAACCAACCTTGACCTAATTTTACGCTCAATCGGAATCGAATAAAATCGATCGAACCGGTTGAGCAGATTCGAACACTTAGTGAAACTAATCAAACGGGGTAATAAGGGTTATGAATACCTAGTGTAGACTCTAATTAAGTTACGACTAAATTACAGGTCAGCCGACCTACAACGAGTTTGATCCGTGGTCTGATCCCGCTGACGGTTACACCGGAGCAGGTGAGGATAGTGCAGATTACGGTGATCTCTAGCGCTAGCACTTTCTACCCGTACAGCTATCAGGTGTGGGATATCTGTTTTATTCTTTCGTGGCGTACTCTTACCAGTCGACCACTTGACCTGACACCCGCACCTTAAATTTTGTAGTTGCATTAGAGCATGTTTAATCCTTTCTGAACTGTAATCTAGGATTTGCACAACCCCTTCTAAATTGAAAATTTAATGCTTTCTTAGGAGTAGCGTAACTTAATTAATAATATATTAGGATATTAGTTGTCCTCTTCTCGTAGAGGACAACATATTATTGTAGTTAAGCATGTGTATTGGTGAGTGTGAGATAGAAGACTGAATGACTACTTTCCGTCCTCGTAGTATGGGATGCGAGGCGGTTCGTGGGTCATTGGGCTGAGGGATCACTTGATCCCTTAGAGGTCTTATTAGGATTATTATTATTATTATATGCATGGAGTTGATATTATATCATTTTCGATCATTTTACATTTTGTGCGGACCGATTTCGAGTCCGGAGACGATTCGGGAGGTATCCCCCTACATTAGGAGCTACCTGCCTAGTACGGCTGCCGAGGTTGCGGTGGCAGATTTTATTTTTGTTGTTATGGGCCGCTCACGAGCCCTTGTCCCATTGATCTGGCCGGATGGTGGAGTTTCGTCTCTGCTCATGAGGAGATGAATTGACTTATTCTTACGTCTTGCTTGTAGTTTTCTCCTATTTTATATGTTTGGTGATGAATCGTCTAGAGTAAGGAAAATACACAAATTTTTGGATATAACCATTGGCTAGCGTGCACCAGCCTACGGGTTGAAGTCTTTGGGGCAAAGCTCGATGCTGTTAGGCATCGGGTATCTTTGCTCCCCTGATCGCAGTCCTTGTGTTATGTCACATTTGAGATATAAATTCAATTTGATTGAACTTGGCACGGCACGGGGTGACAAAATTATCCGTACTATTATTATATCAATTTGTACATACGGTACCTATTGTACTGGACTTCGGTTGAGTATAATATTGATCCTCATATTTTATTTTGGGAAACTTTGGCATTTTGGCATAATAGGATAATCACATCATGTCATCTATTATATGTATATTTTTCTTTTGTAGTACTATGATAGGTTTAATTTTCGCAGCATATGCATTAAAAGTGAATTACCAACTTTACGTAGCTTTCAATTTAAAACGTGCTTTGACTTAAGAGGATCCCTGAAGGGATAATACTGGGTCACATACTGGGCGATCATTCGCTCATCCCCTCCTTTTTATGGATGTGGGCAGGTACAGAGTCTGACGGTCCGCAGCAGGAGGCGTCAGGAGCTGTCCCCGACGGTCACATCACTTGATATAGATTAGGGGCTTTTGTTTAGGATTTTGCGAGTCCAATGTTTCGTTATATATATTGGACTCGATAGATCATGTATCCCTTTTGATTAGTTATGTTTATTTTATCCCGAGGTGGATTGTATGGATGTGTGTATATGTATGTTTATTTGATACTTATGACTATTGCTTGTTTGTATTATATTGCTTCCGCTGTTGATTGATTATTATGTTGTTTAGCCTTGCGTGTTTGTTGATCATTAGACACGAGGCGGGGATTGATCATATCCTAATCCAGAAATCCTGGTTTGGGGTGTGACAGGTTTAATGTCCCTGTGAATTGATGGAATTTACAGTTTCTTTGGCATGTATTACTGGTAAGGTAAAACAGCTCTAATGCACGGCAGCTGTTCGTAGAAACTTCAAGAAACAATGAAGAATTCCGGGCCAATGTAAAGACCCAACTTCAATGGCAGTTGTATATATCTGGTATTTTCAGTGTTCTCTGCTTGTAATTATGTTATCTTTTTTTCTCAGTTCTACAGTAAACTACCAGAGAACAGATCACCGACATGTTTTGCAAAAATTCTACGTGAAGGGTTCTGCATTTCAATTTTGATCATCACTGCGTAAGGAAATACATAAATAAGACATGGAAGATAGTCCAGTTAGTGAAAGTACTGTTGAATTTTGTGTGACGCTCACTAGATATAATTCGAATCTGTTAGGCGTATATATGGAATCCATTGAGTTAAAATACAGTTGAGTTTTATGCTAGGCGGTAATATTCAAATCCTAGTTAGCGAAACCAGACATCAATCATGCAAATTTCAAACCCTCGTAAAGAGGAACATAATGTGTTTTTATTTCTTGAACTCTGATTTTTTATTAGTAGGCCTCATCGTAGTAAGAAAGTTTCAATATTTATACATTCTTTCCTCACCATTACAACAACAACAATAATAATCAATATGACACTCAAAATAAATAATAATAATATCAATAAACGAGAAATGATTATTTGTAAGGTCACTCAACTAGATATATTGTTAAAGGTCCAAATGTTTGAACATGGCAAGCACCCCAATAGCTGGGTAGAACATCGCAATTAAATTTACAATCATCAAATCCAGTTCCAAATAAAATAATACACAAGCAAACACAAAACAAGGTTCCTTGAGTCATCAATTTCTTGGATAGTGCGCTTAGAATTGCAAACTTATATCGCAAGTTGCTAAGGTAGTATGAAGCCTACAACTTAGCAAATCACATACTTTTGCGATAAATAAGCACTACAAGGAACTGAGACTCAACTTTATTTTGATCCAAACTGGAAGGAAAAATACACAACTGAAATATTGTTCATTACATAATAACAAACTTTTAAAACAAAGTGCTCCGGGCTGATTGATGCTGCATGCAATTCAACTGTGTGAAAGGCCTGCAATATGAAATTGAGCACAGATTTTTCAATCGAGGAGTTTTACAAAAACTTGAAAAAAAAAATGTAAAAAAGAGGTTATTTTATACCAATTATTTAATATACATCAAATAAACTAATTTCAAAGCTAGAGTATCTCTCATGTGAAGAACGTATAATTAATTAATGCATGGTGGAAAAATATAGAAGGTAAACTTCAAAGAAAAAGCATGGTGGAATTGCAACATGGTCTAATCAGTTTGAGTGTATTCAAAATAGCAAAACAATTTAAAACTAATTTCTAGCAATATAATAGATGATGGTAAATTAAACTTATTCGTGGCAAAACATATTTATTACAAAAACATACAACATAGATTTTGCAAAAAAAAGAAAAAAATAACAAAAGCAGTTATTTTGTTGTTTCGCAAGCTCTTGTAATCTCATTACAGAAAATATTCATGATGTAAAAATAAATGACAGTGTACTAGATGTTGCGTGCAGGAACAAAAAAAAATGCAAATTGTGAATAAATAAGTAGATTTATTACATTCACAAAGAAGCTAACTCTAGTTCAGTTTCATAATCAAATTAAAACAACAAGGACACAACAATTTATTTATTTATTTTGACACATTAATAATTGGTACAAATTCTCAAATTTTTCTCAAGTAACGGACAAAAGAATTATACGCACAAGTTCCAGAATGCAAAATGGAAAAAAGTAATAGAAGTGGAGGGCATACCTTGCAATCAAATTATTGAGTGGGATATTGGCTGCCAGCTACCAAACACGACAGGTAAAATGAAATAGTTGGTGAGTTCCTTTAGCTAAACCCCCAAAATCAACAAGCATATATTTGCAATACATCCACTTGAGGGAAACGAGGTGCTCCATACCCATTGGGACCTCCACAAGCTGTTCCAGTTCCAACAACCAAATCTCTTCAAGGCTCGCCATGGTGCCCTGCTCCATCTCCACTCGAATCAGATTAGGCATTAGATTCAAATACAGTTTCTTCAATTTAGGAAACCACCCTGCTTGAAAAATTAGTTGTTGCCCTTCATATGCTCTTCTGAGGTTCAAGACCGTGAGGTTTCTGCAATGGGAAAGAGATGGCAGAGGATCATTTTGTAGTTGAGACCATTTAAGCCTTAGCGTTTGGATACTATCGACATATATCTTGAATAAAGTTGATTCAAGAATGGTTTCATTCAATTTCCCTTTGAGATTTATCTTCTGAAGTTGTGGGAGGTTCAGGCCTTCCAATTGGAGAATCTCTTCCTCGTCACTTGCATTAATAGATAAGTAGGAAAGGAAACTCATCTTTGATAATGATTTGCATAACTCTACTGAGTGGTTTTCTTTCACATTCCATATCCGGAAGCTTCTCAGTTGAGTTAAATTACCCAGTTCTCTTACTACAATAGCATTTGATTCTACTGCCTGTATAGTCTGGAGCTCTTTAAGGTAAAACATGCCCTTGGGTAAAGAGATTCCAGTACGATTCCTAAATGACCTATCTGTAGGATCTACCACCGCCTCAGCAAATAAATGGCGTAACTTTTTTAGCTCTGCTATGCCGTCTGGTAGATTTTGTATTTTCGAAAGTGCGAGATCGAGTGTTTGCAAGTTGCGAAGCTTTTTGATAGATTTTGGTAAACATTTCACCTTTGTTTTTCTCAGACCCAAGTAGTGGAGATTGAACAAATCTCCAATTGCATTTGGAACCGTTTCAATTGGCAAGCCTTCTAAATCCAAAACAGTAAGATACCTTGACTTGTCAAAAATGATGGATAGCAAAGGAGATGAGGGCACATCATTGTTAACTGACAAAAAGGTTTTGAGTTTGGGAAGACAAACATCATGCATGACCGTCTCCCTTAGATTGATTATTGAGAGCCGACGAGTAGAACTATCGGGATTTTCTGAGTTGTTATCCTCATGCAGCAATCCAAAATTTTCTTTTCTACATAATGAGATGGCCAACTCTCTCACTGTATCATGCATTTGGCACCTCTTCACCCTACCAAACTCATTTTTTTCAACCACCTGTAACATGCTGCGATGTATGAGCTCCATGAGATAGCCCTCTGCCACCTCTTCTAATGTGCTTCTTCCCTTTTGTTCTATAAAGCCTTCGGCTATCCAAAGCCTTAAAAGTTTCTTTCTTGGAAGGAGAAAATCCTCTGGAAACAAACAACAATATAGAAAACAATTCTTGAGGTATTTTGGAAGGTACTTAAAGCTTAGATTAAGAATATTTTTCAATGGATCCAAATTTGGGTTGTTGTCTAGTTCCCAGGTGAGTTGATCATGTACACGGCTCCATTCAGATTCAGTTTTCTCAGTGCAAGATAATACACCACCCAACGAAACAAGTGCTAATGGCAATCCATCACACTTCAAAACAATCTCCCTTGCCCACTTCTTCAAGGGAGGAGGGCATTCATGGTTTTTTTCAATGGGAAACGCCTTTCTACAAAACAGGTCCCATGAATCTAATTCTGCTAATGTTTTTAGCTCTAATCTATTGCTTTCTGGAGCAAGAGATGCTACATTCGCAATTCTACTCGTAATCATAATTCGGCTTCCTTGATGGTCATTAACAAACGTGTCCCTTATATCATGAAATGCTGTTAGATCCCACATATCATCTAACACAATTAGATATCTTTTTTCTTTCAAGAGTTTGCTCATGATTTCTTTTAATTCTCTGAGATCCTTCTTGTCTGTGTTGATCGAATTATTTTGCCCTTCTTTACAAATTTCAGAGATTATATTTTTGAGAAGATTATCCACGGTATAAAATTGAGAGATATTAATCCATGCATGACAATCAAAGTTAATTTTTTCTCTCTTGAAAACATTAGTAACAAGGGTTGTTTTGCCTACACCACCCATTCCCCAAACAGATATCACAGAGAGTTCTAGATTTTTAGAATTTAGCCAACTCGTCAACTTCTCCCTGTTATTTTTTATTCCCACAATTTGATCTTCATGAATGAAATGGGCAGAGATGGCCATTTTATATGAGTATTCATTCGAGTAGTTTGAGTTTTGCCCAATACTGACATTTGTTGTCGGCACCCATCTCTCTTTTATCCTTGCAAGATTCACAAGCCTTGTTTCTGCTTCGAGCAATTGAGAGGCAATTCGTTTAAGGTCTACCAATAACTTTGGATCTTTAAAAAGTTTGGTAACGTAAATGGATATTCCATCAAACTTTTTATTATTAAGTAGGTATGCAAATTCAGACACAATATCTTCAATGTGATTTGCCAACTCATGTACCTCTTTTATCCAAGCTGCTTGAGGTTTATTGCTCTGATCGTCCATTTCTATCCCATCAAGAAACCCTTGCATCACCAGAAGTTCACTAGTAATATTGTTTATGTTTGCTTCAAGGTTTTGGTAAGTTGAGCAAAGCTTTGAAAATTTTGAGATTGCTAGCTTGGCTACTTCATTAGTTAAGGTTTCTCCAAGGACCTGGAGGGCTGCAAGAATGGCCGCCTCAGCCATGTTCAGTTAATCGGGTTCAACTGTACTATTATTTATTCATTCATTCGTGAGCTGTTCAAAGCAAATATACATTAAAATTAGACAATCCTATAAAAATCTACCTTTTCATTTTATAAACAATTTTAAATTTTCTCTGTTATTGGCGATTGGTTTTCTATTCATTCAAAACTAATGAGTATTATTTTAAATATATGTTAAGATAAATATTGTTGGAATTTCATGTATGGAAACTTCAGATAATCTCAAGTGAGTTGGATTGACATAGGCTTGAGACTCAAATAAAGGGTGCCATGACCCATGGAGACTAAGACCATGGGCTTCGATAAGGAATTTTGAGGCTTGATCAAGGATCTAGAGCTTCAGTTGGTCGGGGAGGAATTTATTTGAATTGCAGTCAGGTGTCCGGTCAAAAATACCTCTATAAATATAGCGATAATATATATCGGTTCAAAATAAATTTAAAAGTAAAAAGGTGCTGTAGTTGACACTAATATTCTCTTTTATCACGGAAATAACTTAGACATACTTTTTTCTAAAATAAAAAATTACTATTATTCCCTGGCCCATGTCCATAAAAATAATAAGCGGCAGACTATTCTATATTTTTAATAGGGACAATTTCATGTATATCCTTTAAAGTTATCATATTTACCTTTCTAAATTAAAAAAAATCAAATATTTACCAATTTTATTTTATTTTCTATTAAAACTCATATTAAATTTATAATTACTCATTTTACCCTTCATTAAAAAAATTAAAAATACATAGCCTCTTTAAGAAAAATGTTTGTCCGTATCCTAGAGCAAATGGTTTGTCGCTCTACTTTTGACGAATACATACTATTATTTAGATTTATGCTTGAGTATGCTAATATTTAGCGTGAGAAATTGACATTTTTTTCTCAAAAACTGACAAATAATTAAAATAATGACATTTTTCTTAGCTCGGGCTTTCCGAGTTGAGTTTGGTTTGGAAAGAATCCGAGCTTTTCCTCCTCCCATTCAGTTTGGACTGGACTCGGTTATGTTGTTCAAATTAATTTCTGAACCGGTTATGGTTTGGCTCGAAGGTTAGCCCATTAGCACCCGTACTGCCAACCTTATCGAAACTGGGTTTGCTACGCAAGGATTAAAATGCCACTTGCAATATATAGGATATTTATAATAATTTAGATAAGTGAGCTTGCTAAGACTATTGTATTTAAAGTTTTGTATGAAAATTATACTTTGTCAAATTTAAAATATTTTACAATCTTTTAAGAATTGGGATATATATATAGGTAGATCATGTTCTATTAATAAACCATTCAATAACAATAATTTGTTTTCACTATAATAGTATAATTAGAAAAGGTAAAAGAATATGGGTGCTATTCGGCAAGGCTTCCTTAAGACTAAAGGAGACTCCTTAACTTCTTTAGCTGCTTAATTCTGTAGAACACCTGTCTTTAGCACTATTAAGATAAGCATTTTTAGTCTCTTTTTGTCCAGATCTTAAGACTTAATTCTAGTAGAGGTAACCCTAAGTAATATCTGATCGTATATATCATATTTCAAAAATCAAGATGCGAACTTTGCGGATGAAAGTTTTGCGATGCAATATTGTAGCACAATTTTTAATTAAATAAAAAATGCAAAATAAGAAAAATTAAATGGAAGTACGGACTTACCTCTCGAGAAACAAAAGAGCAAGGCTAATATAACAATCCCCTTCAAACGCGCACTAGATGTTGCAGACTTGCGCGTCTTTTCTCGTCCTTTCCATTATTGGACAAATATCAAGAGAAATCGAAGCTTGGGATGTAGAGAGGAAAGCTCTTGAGTCTGTTATGGCGTGGTGTAAATTGTGAGAGACGGAAGCTGTAAAGTAAGAAGAGTCCACATTCTCTATTAAAACGAATGTTCAATAATCTTTTAAGGTACGTGCATGGGTGTGAAACTAATGTATTGAATTTTGTTTGAAAATTACAGTTTGCCAATTTAAAATATTTCACAATCTTTTAAGAAGTAGGATAGATAGATCATTTAAAAATTAGCCATCGATAATATTTGATCGTATATATTATATTTCAAAAATCAAGATGCAAAGTCAAAAGTACTAGGTGTTAGAACGTTTTGCGAAGCAATATCATAGCAGAATTTTTTAATTAATTTAAAAATACAAATTAATAAAAATAAAATGGGATTACCTACAAATTACACCTGGAGAAACAAAAGAGTAAGCTAGAAGCCCTTCAACCGCACCAGGAATATGGAGAGGAATCGAAGATATGGATGTAGAGAGCAAAGCTGAGATAAAGAAGTGAGAAGTGATGAGGAATTGTGGGAGACGGAAGTTGGATTAGCTGCTGCGATACTCTAATTATTACAAAGATATGTGAAAAGCATATTTTGCCTTTTCTTTCCAAAAGAATTAAAGCCGCAGATCCTCCGATGATTGAAAAGAACTTTTAATATTATTGTATCTTTAATTCATTTCTTTGTAGGGAAGCATTTTAAATTGGTCCGGACTCTGGAGTCTGCAAATAAATATGCCATCCGCACCGATCCACATAAGCATTTATAGTGTATTCATACAAATTTACCAAATAACTAATTTTTTCATAAAAACACCATAATATTCAATATTCCTGTAAAAAATTAACATTTTTTCTTTTATGCCATTTTATTTATTTAATATCTTATTTACTTATTTTTAAAATGAAGTTGACAAATATAGCCTCATGATCTCTTCTCTCTCCATCTCCTCCTTCGCTGTACACAAACTTTTTTAGTAATTGAACAACAATCAAACTGATAAATTTTCAAGGCAGTCTGATTGTTGTTCAATTACTAGAAAAAGTTTAAAACTGCTAGGATATTTTTCACTTGAGAGCGGAAACTCATCTTATACCATCAAGGATCTAGTTTTCAATATTCACTCGTTACGCGAAATAAAAAAAACCAATCTATACTATATATATATATATATATATATATATATATATATATAGGACAGTGCTACGGTGCTACGCGTAGCATAGAGGCCTCCGTGCTACGGTTCAATTTTTGAGTTTTCAAAATCCTAACGGTCGATCCGAACTGTTCAACATGATCTCCATATGAATATGTACTTGCAAACCAAATTTTATATTTTTTAGAATTTTTTTACTATTTATTAAGCCACTTTGAAAAAAACACTAATTTGTACACAGCAGTAAACTTTTCTGGACCATTGGATCAGCGATTTTCAAAGTGGCTTAATAAATAGTAAAAAATTCTAAAAAATGTAAAATTTGGTTTGCAAGTACATATTCATATGGAGATCATGTTGAACTGTTCGGATTGACCGTTAGGATTTTGAAAACTCAAAAATTGAGCCGTAGCACGGAGGGGCTCTATGCTACGCGTAGCATATTAGCAAAATCCTATATATATATATTAAATAAGGCTACTAGGGTAGACCAATCTATACTATATGTAGTTTGAAGAAGATTTTTATTTTTGAAGAAGCAATCTATACTATATTATAAAGCATCTAAGCAATGGAGTCTCAAGTTTGGAAATTGAAGACTTATGAAAATTCCCATTGCCCTTGCGCGGGAGCAGATTAAAAAAAATAAAGAAGAAGAAAAAGAAAGGTAAACCAAAATGAAGTAAGCTGAACAATTTCTGAAATCATGTATTGAAAAAATTCATACGCTTTTTCAGTGTGAAGGAAAGAAAGAGCGTTTTGTATACAATGAAGGAAAAAGAGAGATGGAGAAGGAGAGAGGAGAAAGGAGGGTATTAATTAATTAAACAAATGTTAGCTACATTTTAAGTAGGACTGCAATTGAGTAAAGTTTGAGCGAAATGACTCAAACTCTTGCTTGATTTGATTATAAGCCGAATGATATCGAGCTTGAACTGAAAATCAATCGTGCTATCCTACTCAAGATTCTCAACTTAAATCGAGCTCGAGCCCTACAAAAACTCGACTATTATGAGTTTTTGATATTTTTTTCATATTATCTTAAATTACTAATGTGTGTAAATAATTCATGTTCAATTTACTCTATATTTATATTTTTATCTTATATTATATTTATACATTTTTTCAGAGTAAATTATCTAAAATTTAATCCAAAATAAAAAGGTTAACTAACCACTTAAATCAATTAACTTAGTGTAATAATTAATTAAAAAATAATGTGGGCGAACAATTACCGATCAATATCTATGGAAATAAAGAGTATGTGCTTGAAGTTTATAACTGATCACGCTCTGTTGTGTAGAGCTTGTGTATCAGTTGTTCGCTTCTCCTTTTTATTCTGGCTCAGTATCTGAAGAGAGCAATACAAAACAGAGGTGTACATAAGAAAACTCCAAGATTGGGAATATGATATGAAAGTTGTCTTAATGACAGCCAAAAAAGAAGAGCTGAAGAGCAATATAAACCGAGGTGTATTTTGTTTTCTTATATTTTTCCATTTGTTTATTGACAGCTATAGGTAATAAACCAATTCTAAGAAACTTCGGTAATTCATGCAGTGTTCACTACATTGGTAAATGACAGTTTATAACACGTTTATCTACAATTAGATCCATCACAAGTGGTACAATGGCATGAGTTTGTGATGCAATTAGGTTGAAAGGATGGCTGATTTGGGTGTTAGTGTTGCTTGATATAAATTTCATTGAGTTGCTTGAATTTACAATAGTTTATGGTGTGTAATTTATCGGTAAAATCAGAGCACAATGTCACTCTGTTTTCATGCACAAACGTTGTTTGAGAAATTCACGAGTGAGAATTTATGGTATTTGATAATGATTGACAAGTTTCAATGTGAAAGTTTTCTAATGCTCAATTTTTTTTTTTAATTTGAGACCAAGCATGAGTTGACTTCTTGTTAGATCTTTTAAAAAAAACAAGCAAGTCGGCAGCTGAAAAGAAAATAATTAAATTGTATTGAGAAAAAATATCGGATTCTTTATTTTGCATATATATAATATAGAAAAAAATTTCGTTGCTCTCCACCCCATATTAATTATAGACGTCGTACAAATCTACCAATTAAATAAGAAAAATGAATAAACAACCATATATAGTAGAAATTAAGCAACGAAACTAGAGATATATATATATATATATTCTGGACTTAAAAGGACATACGCTAAGGCTATAAATAATAATAGCAATCATCCGGTGTTGGTGTTCTGAATTTCAATGTTAACGTTATTGTTTTGATTGACCAATTCAAACCGTTTAATGTGATTTATAAATTAAGCCTGTCAAAAATTCAATTTATACTATTTTATTTTATAGAACAAATTAAACAATTGATTTTGCCAATATCCCTTATATTTTGGCAAAAAATAATATATAACAATGATGATGATGATGCTAAGGAGGAGGAGGAGCATGAATCAACATATAAAAATCTATCCCATTCCCTAAAACGTTCAATGAATTCGCTCGTCCTGTTGGCTCTCAGTTTGATCAACTTATCTAACTTAAGAGTTGTGTATAGTGATTTACAAAATAAACTGAAAATTAAAATTATAACACAAATATTTTAAATAAACTGAAACTGAAAATTAATAATAATAAAATACAACCTAAACCCGAATCCGAACCCGTTAGTTTGTTCGAACCCGGATCCTATTTTTGCCTATCCCTAGCTCAAATCCTAGCTTCCCACTGTCTACTTTCATAATAATCTCATTTTTGTTTTCACTTCTGAGAGATGATAACAGTTGTCAATTAATATTTTCTTCTATATATATAAACCTTATAAAAATTTGAATTAGAAATTAAGCTCATACTTAATTATATTTGTACATATTTTATACTTAATTTTGTAACAAATTTTTTCACAGGAACAATATTATTTTTCTTTTGTACTCCCTCGTATTTTAATTGAACAAGATGTGCAGTTAAATACGATTTTCAACTTAGAAACCATAAATCACATGAATACATTTTCTTATGTAGTGATGATCTACGTAAGATACTAAAATACAACCTTATTTTTGTATGGAAAAAAGAAAATGCTTATTAATTGCAACTTCTCTCCTGTCGGAGGGTGACACTTGCTTCAACTTTTTTCTATTCTTTTCTCGTCTTTTAAGAACACTTGTTTGATGTCCATGGAATGGGATCTGATGCTCTTTTCCTGCTCTCTTCAGTGGCGGAACCAGAAATGATCGGTAGGAGGGGCCTAACAAGCGGTTGATAAATCCAAGAGTGCCCGACAGAGGGGTGCCAATTTTTTTTATTAAAGAGGGGGTGCCAGAGGGGGTGCGAAGAGGAAGAGGGGGTGGCAGTTTTTTTTTTTTATTAAAGGGGTGTGCATTATTTTTCTGGGTCAAGGGTGGGCCAGGGCCCAGGCTGGCCCAAGCCTTGGTTCCGCCCCTGATTCTCTCTCTCTCCTCTATCTCTCTCTCTCCCATGTGATCCTCTTTCTCTCTCTCCTCCTCTTTGATGAGAGATAGAAAAAATGAATAGCAGGAGGCTGCTTTTCTAAAGAAAAGCAGTAGATGCAGATCCGATGTCCATACACAAGTATAAATGCTGTCATCTTATTTTTATTATGACTTTTGAGAGATGATAATATATTCTCAATTAATATATTCATCATGCATATCCTTTAAAAGCTTCGAAAGTACGTATTCTCCCTATAAAGTTTATAACATCATATTTACCTTTCTAAATTTTAAAAAATCATAAATTTACCAATTTTATTGACTTTTCTATTAGAACTCAATATTAAATTTATAATTACCCAATTTACCCTTCATATTTTTTTTAAAAAATACGTAGCCTCTTTAAGAAAAATGTTGGTCAGTATCCGAGAGCAAATAGTTTGTCGCTCTTCTTTTGACTCATACATAGTATTATTTAGTTATATGCATGTGTATACTAACATTTAGGTAGAAATGTACAATTTTTTCTCGAAAATTGACAAATTAAAATACTGACATTTTTCTTAAACATGCTACATAGTTTTTATTTTTTTAATAAATGGTAAAATGTATACTTTATAAATTTAAAATGAGTTTTAATAAAAAATAATAAAATAGGTAAATTTGTGATTTTTTGCAATTTAAAAGAATAAATATGATATTATAAAATTAGAGGATAGAGGAAATAGATAATTTCAAAGTTTGTAAAGATATATGTGAAATTCCCTCCTTTTTTTGGGGGTAATTCTAATTCTTTCCACCCCTATTCCCCCTCCGCATTGAATTCGGATCCTCCCCGGTACTGTAAAAAAGGAATCTTTTATAATTACTGGATCTGGACCGTTCTTTTAACTTTGCACGAATCCAAAGCACAAATAATTCTGCCCCCCTGCGCTATCTCTGAATAGGCACCGGCTGGGAGTAATCCGGACCGTTCTTTTAGTAATTGTAAGAGATTTCTTTTTACGGTACTCATACCAGGGAGTATCTTTGTCATTGCTGAAAGAGAGAAGAGGACCGAGATTGAGCAAACCCCTAAAAATCCTTTCGGAGACTGTCCTAATTTTCTTGTCAACGCACCCCAGATGATTGTTTTGTTAGAAATCTGCTATTAGAAACTGCAATTGGCTCATTTACTTTTAACGTTATGCAGTTTCTAATCTTAATGTGACCCGATTAATTAAGTCATAAATAGATCGTTCTATAATTAGAGCATTAGATCTGTGATTAATCTTAATCGTTGAATTGGTATATGATGGACGTATCAGATTTAGAGTTAAATGTTATATAAAAGGATTGGGTCCTCTCTCTCCCTGCTAAGAGTCGCATTCTTCTCCATCAAGAAACGCATAAAGAAATAGGGTTAGAGAGAGAAACCGAATTCTGAGAAGAAGAGTAACCGTCAAGAGTCAGAAGAAAGAAGATGACAGCCATTACATCTTCCGCTGTTAATCAAGGTATGTCATCTTAAACAATAGATCATATTAAGTTTTGTTTGTGAAATATTCGGTATTGGTGATCTTTGGGCTATTAATTGAATTGTTCATAATTAATCATGAGATCTCAAAGAAAAAGAAAATAAGATAACATGTTTTGCTTGGTAGAAAAGAAATGAACCAATTCTAACAAAATTCGGTTATTCTTGCAGTGTTCACTACATTAATGCTAAATGGTAGTTTATAAAACTTTATCTACGTCTAGATCCATCACAAGTGGTACTATCACATGGGTTTGTGATGCAATCAGGTAGAAGGATGGCTGATTGGGGTGTTGGTGTTGGTTGATTCAATTTTCCGTTGAGTTGCTTCAAATTATTGTAGTTTATGTTGTGTATTTTACCGTTAAGATCAGCTGGCAATGTCACCTTAGTTTAATGCACAAAAGGTGTTCGAAAAAATTCATGAGTGAGATTTTTGTTGGTATCCTGTCCTGGAAAATCTAGTTTGAACCGGTGCCAACCTTATTGAAGCTGGGTTTGCTATGCAAGGATTAAAATGCCACTTGCAATATGGTATTTGATAATAATTTAGATAAGTAAGCTTGCTAAAACTATTGTATTTAAGTTTTGTATGAAAATTATATTTTGTCAAATTTAAAATATATTACAATCTTTTAAGAATTGGGATATATAGGTAGACCATTTTATATTAATAATTAACCATTCAATAACAATAATTTTTCTTCTCTTATAAATAACTTTTTTTTTTAATCAATATATTGTTAGTGGCGCAAACCATATAACCTTAAAAAATAACAATAATTCTTTTTTTTGAGAAACAATAACAATAATTCTTCTTCACTCTAAAAGTACAATAAGAAAAAGTAAAATAATATAAGAATTAATTAGGCCTCGATATATAATATTTGATCTCATATATATACCATATTTCAAAAATCAAGATGCAAAGTCAAAGTCCTAGCTCATAGAACGTTTTGCAATGCAATATTACCGAACAATTTTTTAAATTGAAAAGGCAAATTAATAAAAATAAAATGGGATTAGCGACTTACATCTGGAGAAACAAAAGAGTAAGCTGGCAGGCCTTCAACCGCACCAGGTGTTGCTTCAGATTTGGGCGTATTTTCACTTCCTTTTTCTTCCCTTTTTTTTTTGTTACCTTTTGGCCTAATATCGGGAGGAAATGAAGATTGGGATGTAGAGAGAGGAAAGCTCTGAGATGGTGTGGTAATTTTTGTTACCTTTTGGCCTATCTTTGTGTACAGGAACAGAAAATCTTAATTGCTTCTAGTCTGCCGTTTGGTGCACGGTGACACTTGCTAGTCTTACAAGTGCCCAATTGTGCATTTTGCACCATATATTCAAAAACAATATCTATTTTTTTTTCTTAATAAGTTTAAATGCACCATTTAAATCCATATTATGTCTAATTTCACGTATACCTCTGAAAACATCAAAATTATGTCTTTCACCCTCTAAACTTTCAAAACTCACAAATTTATCCATTTTATTGTCTTTTATGTTAATCTCATTTTAAACTTATAAAAGACCCATTTTATTCCTTATTAAAAGCATAAAAAAAATTGTATCTTGTCCAAGAAAAATGTCTTTTCTCGTCGTTTTTCTTTTTCGTTTTTTGTTACTTTTGGCCAAATATCACGAGGAATCGAAGCTTGGTTTGCAGATAGAGGAAAGCTCTGAGATGGCGTTGTATGAAAAGGAATTAAAAAGAAGTGAGAAGTGACCAGAAATAATTGTGAGAGACGGAAATTCGGTTAGCAGCTTTAAATTCTTTGATTTTGACTGTTTGAATTTTCAGCAAAATCTTTAATTGCATCTACTCTGCTGTCAGTTGGTGACACTTCCTTTCGGAAATTTTTTGTCTATAGAAATTATTAAATATAGTTGTACGGAAATAGAAAAAGTGTCTCGTTTCCAACAAATATAGAAAGATCTGACTCAATTAGTCCGATCTAAATTTATGGATCGGTCTCAATGGTCCAGATCCATCAATATATATTTATATATATATTTATATATATATATATATATATATATATATATATATATATATATATATATATATATATATATATAGATGGGCTATGGTGCATTGCAATGCATAGGCACCCTTGTGCATTGGACCATAAATCACCGATTCAAAGTCCAAATGACCGATCCAAACCGTTCATCTTGTTCTCTATATTAATATGTACTTGGAGACCAAATTTTACATTTTTTGGAATTTTTTTACTATTTATTAAGCCACTTTGAAAGTTTCTGATCCAACGGTGAACAGTAAAAAACAGTAAAATTTTCTGGACCACCAGATCAGAAACTTTCAAAGTGGCTTAATAAATAGTAAAAAAATTCCAAAAAATGTAAAATTTGGTCTCCAAGCACATATTAATATGGAGAACAAGATGAACGGTTTGGATCGGTCATTTGGACTTTGAATCGGTGATTTATGGTCCAATGCACAAGGGTGCCTATGCATTGCAATGTATAATAGCCCATCTCTCTCTCTCTCTCTCTCTCTCTATATATATATATATATATATATATATATATTATATATAGAGGTTGGCTAATATTAAAACGTTTGTTCCTAGGCCGTGAAACAAACGTTTCGGTTTTTACATTTTCAAAATCCAAATAGTCGATCCAAACCGTTCAACATTCAATCTGTATTAAAATGTGTTTGGAGACCAAATTTTACATTTTTTAGAATTTTTTTACTATTTATTAAGTTAATTTTAAAATCGTTGTTTTCAATGATCCAGAAATTTTTCACTGTTTATTAAAATCAGTAATTTTAAAAAGGGCTTAATAAATAGTAAAAAAATTCAAAAATATGTAAAATTTTGTCTCCAAGTACATTATAATATAGAGATCACATCTAACAGTTTGGATCGACCGTTTGGACTTTGAAAATCAGAAAACCAATTGGTTGCACCACCGCTCCGGAACAAACGTTTTGATATTAGTTAACCTCTATACATATATTGACGGATCTGGACCATTGAGACCGATCCATAAATTTGGATCTGACTCATTGAGTCAGATCTTTCTATATTTGTTGGAAACAAGACACTTTTTCTGTTTCCGTACATCTGTATTTAATAATTTCTATAGATAAAAAATTCTCCTTCCTTTCCATACAAGTTTGTGACGATGGATATCTATGCACTAATTTTAAATAAGTTACATGGTTCCGACTTCCGAGATCAGTTCTTCTTTCAATAATTGTCGGGTTCATCTTGGATCATGTGACCATGCCGTGACATGACGTGACTTGGATCACATACGTGACATGGTATACGTGACATGATGTGACTAGTCACGCCGTGACTTGGATCACATATCATGTCGTGTCGTGACCAAGTCAAATTTTACTTGTCGTGTCATTCCGTGACCAAATTCAGAATGTTGGTCACGACACGTTAATTAGTCACGTTGTGACCACACGTAGCGTGTCTAAACCTGACTCATGTGACCACGTGTCGTACCGTATCATGACCATATCTTTCGCATGACATGCTGTGCTGTGCCAATTTTCAGAAGGATGATCACATCACGCGAATGGTCACAGCATGTGACCAACACATGTGTCGTGCTGTGACATATATTCGGTCACACCGTGACTTTTTTTACATCCCTTCATAATGCTCCCAAAAATCCTTTCCTAGAAATGTCCTAATTTCCTTGGCAACACACCCTCTGAAGATGCAAGTGCAGCTCTAGATCCTCTGTACTATGTCAATTCTACAGAAGGTTTTGTCTTGGCACAAAGGGAATAAACCAATTCTAAAAAACTTCTGTAATTCATGCAGTGTTCACTACTTTGGTAAATGGTAGTTTATAGATCTATCACAGGTTGTACTACATGAGTTTGTGATGCAATCAGGTAGAAGGATGGCTGATTGAGGCGTTGGTGTTACTTAATAAAACTTTCTGCTCAATTGCTTAATATAATAGTAGTTATGGTGGGTAATTTACTGGCAAGGTCACGTCCCGATGTAGTGCACAATAGGTATTCGAGGAAATTTGTGAGTGAGATTTTTTTGTATCCTGTTCTAGAAAATATAGTTTGAACTGGTGCTAACCTATCTGAACCTGGGTTTGCTATGCAAGAACTAATATAAAACTTAGCCTTTCTAATGATAACTCTCTTTAATGTCTGTGGTCAACTGGTCAATGTGGCTGTGAGCTCAAAAGAAGAGTCCAGATTCTCTGTTACACCACTAAAAAACAATATCTATGTTTTTCTTTTCTTTTTTCTAATAAGTTGAAATGCACCATTCAAAATCCATATCTTTGTCTAATTTCACGTATACCCGTTAAAAAATTCAAAATTACATATTTCCCGTCTAAACTTTAAAATTACGTATTTACCCCTCCAAACTTCCAAAACTCACAAATTTACCCATTTTATTGTCTTTTATGTTAAATTTCATTTTAAATTTATAAAATACCCATTTTATTCATTATTAAAAGCATAAAAAAATTGTATCTTGTTTATGAAAGACATCTTTTCTCGTCCTTTTTCTTTTTCGTTTTTTGTTACCTTTTGCCCAAATATCAAGAGGAATCGACACTTGGGATGCAGAGAGAGAGAGAGGAAAGCTCTGAGATGGCGTTGTATGAACAGGAATTAAAAGAAGTGAGAAGTGACCAGAAATTGTGAGAGACGGAAATTCGGTTAGCAGCTTTAAATTCTTTGATTTTGACTGTTTGAATTTTCAGCAAAATCTTTAATTGCATCTACTCTGCTGTCGGTTGGTGACACTTCCTTGCCATACAAGTGCACAATAGTGCATTTTGCACCACTCAATAAGTTGCAGGAATGGTCCTTGCAGTGCATCATGCTTATCCAGTTCTGGCACCTATTGTTTGAATCTTAGGGGTGTGAACGGAGACCAGAGGAATAAACAAAATATATTTGCTTCTGACATTTGTAGTTCATTTGTGTCAAACACATGACTTAATTCTTGTACAACCAAATAACACTAAATTAATGAAATTAAAATGTTTTTATCAAAAATTACTGATAATTTGGTTCTCTGTAGCTCTATAAATTGCAGAGCCAGAGGATATGACCTCCATATGCTGATATGCAATTATATGTACACTAAACGAAGTTGGTGCATGTGACAATGTTCACTCCTATTAAGAAGAAAACAAGTTTCAGGGATTGCAGCAGGTTGATCTAATTATGTAAAAGGAAACTTGAGACCTGTGCTGTATGAAATGCACTAAGAATGTTTGAGTCTCCATTATTGCTAGCTAATTTTAGTTGGACTATTAACCATAGAGTTTCATGCTAATATTGTATAGTCCTCTGAGATGGGATGTTTTAGATCTTAACTTTTTTTTGTTTGGAAAAAAATTTGATAGAGACTGACATCTGTTTACCATGGAACATCCATGAATTCAGAGTAGCTAGGTTCGATGCCCATCGGACCTACTTTGGTTCGATGGGCTCAATCACCGTTTGATTTGCAATAAGATGCGTGTGCTCTGTTTTAAAATCCGTGCATATTTGCTTCAATTTACATGCGCATTGGACCAAAAGTAGATCCGATGCCCGTCGGACCTACTCTGATCTCCCATGGAACAACCTTTTCATACAATTTTGTAAGTGTTATCCCTCAATTAATTAGAAAATCTAAAAATGTTTTTGAATTGTGGAACTAGAATTTGGAAAGGTTAAATGAGTACCGTACTAATTTGGAAGAATTTGTGCAGATGTCTCTGAATTGGATAACTGGAATATTCAATTGTCGTATTGCATTCAATTAATGCAATGAAGAATTTCTTCTCTATTTTGCTGCAACAATACCAGTACACAATTAGGTTAAGATATTTTTGACCAATACAACTTGAAAGTCTGCTTTCACTTCTTGTCCTAGACAACTTTATACTTTGGGTGTATAACTTTTGAGGACGGTAATTCTTTAATCATCCAATCTACAATTTAATGCACCAAACCCCTGTTTTCATACTATAGGATACTACTTTTCGCAACAACAAATTAGCAAATTAATGCATGATCCCGAAAAAATTAGCCATTTCCATGCCCCATTGTCGTAGGACCCCCAATATAATAAAAGTACGAAATTTGAGCTCCAGATAATTTTATCACAGTAAAGAAAAATAAAGCCAACTTTCAGTAATTAACCAACAAAATTAATTTGGTTCATTTATGTACTGTTTTTTCTGTTATGTGCTCCAACAGTTAATTTGTAGATAGGCTCGGTACTGTGCGACATGATACCATTGCAAAAATTAGGTTGGCACGATAATCTAGATTAGTAATTAAAGAATTAGAAATTTAAATATCAATTTTATCATTGTTTTTGTTTGTTATTCCCAACTGAAAGTTCCAATTATTGTTTTGATAACATATTTTAATTTTCTATCTGTATTGGATTTCTTATTCAAGCTATATACTATGCGCTTTTGTATGTATAGCGCGCGCGCACATATGTATGTATCTATGTTGCATGGATACGACGGATATCGTATCGGATATGATACAGTAATTTTCAAATATCCCGGATACAATACGTAGGGCTGCACAAAAAATTCGTAGTTCGTAATTGGATTCGAGTTTGATTCGAAAAAGTTCGTAAAAAATTCGATTCGAAATTGAGTTCGTTCGAAATTAATTCAAACCAAACTTAGTTCGAAATTAATTCAAACCAAACTCAAACTGGACCTAGTTCATTCGAAATAGGTTCGCAAACCAAACTTAGTTCGAAATTAACTCAAACGTGAACCGTTGATTTCCGCTGATAATGAACTTTAATTTTGTATTTAGAATAATATTTGAGTTTGTAATAATTCTAAGACTTTGGTGATTGTTCTGTACTTCTATTGATATTTAAATTGTACTTTGAATACTTTGGTGATGTTGCTCCTGTTGACTATTTGGAAAACTTTGGATACTTTGATTGTACTGAACTTTGATTGATCGTACTAAACTTTAGAATTTGATATAAATTTTGGTATTTGTAATAAACTTTGATATAAACTCTGGTGCACTGTGTAATTAGAATTCAGAATGCCTGAGTTTTTATTGAGTGCTGTAATTTCGAACAATGGTCCAACCATAAGTCATAACTTGTAGTCGTAACAAAGTTCGTAAAAGTTCAAAATTGAGTTCGTAAAAAGTTCGATTCGAAATTGAGTTCGTTCGAAATTAATTCAAACCAAACTTAGTTCGAAATTAATTCAAACCAAACTCAAACTGGAAGTAAGTTCGATTCGATTCGGTTCGTTTGCTGCCCTAACGATACGCCTATTATATATTATTTTTTATTATTTTAATTATATTATTAATTCAACACTTGTATTATATAAGTTAAATATAATAGTGTTTGACCCTAAAAAGTTGCTGTTTAAACTCAACATGACAAATGGCAATTTCTGGGGGAATTAAAATGCCAAAGTTGTACTCAGACCCTTCAGGCAAATTGGTCACGCATATTAAAATTCTTGTTAGTATTCTACATGCAAAACAATGAATTTTGATATTTAAAATGGTCAAAATCACGGAGGAAACAATTTTCTATGACTCAAATTAAGCTGGATGATGTTCTGGGTGCTAAATATGGTGGCACTTAGGCAAACCAAGCTGTAAAATTGCTCTGGGTGCAAGTTGGGGATACCAAACACATCTGACAACACGGGACCCGCTCATCAGTGACACAAAGCAATTTTGCGCCAAACCAACTTGGCAGATGGACACGGTATATGAGCATAACATTGTATGCACCGAGTTGCCAGCCCCTCGGCCTATGGTGAACCGCAACCACGCGAAAACGGGCGCTAGGCGCTGAGTTTAAATTCCAGCAATTTTGACCCCTTCGGTCAGCGTACTCCCGGTGCATTATACACCGTGGACAAGCCAATATGTGGTCTAGAGTATGCCGCGCCCAGCCAAAGAAAAGAAAAAAAATAAAAGAAAGGGGGGTTGCTGCTACAAGAGAATGACAAGTGGGCCCGCCCTGTCAGCTCTCTCTTCTTCCTCCTTCTTCCCGATTTCAACCCAAAACCAAGTTTAAAAATTCGGATAAAAGGGAAATGCTTTCAACAAGCTGATTACCTGGGATCTCCAGGAGGTGCTGCCCTCTTCCTCCTAACCGAAACCCTAAACCCGAATGTTATTGGTGAGTCTCGTTTAGTAGCCGAAAGGGAAGTCCAACTAAAAATGGAAATCAAATATTAAAAATGATTCAAACTCTGAAACTTGGGAAGAACACACTGTAGACCTATACGATGGTCTAGTGAGTGCCAATTTGATTTAAAAGAGGCTAATTTTATGGTTGCCATGAACCCGAGCCATATTGGGCTTGAGTAATGGTGGCACTGCATATCCAACTGTCTAAATGTTAAATTGGACCCGAGTATATGATAAAGGGATGTTGGCGATGCTCTCTGTCATTATCTCGTGCCTTCGAGTACATTAAGTGATATGGTGGCAAGATAAGTCGAAAACCGGCTTGGTGCATCATACCACAATTATAACAGCTAGTAAATGATTATCTGGTCCCAGGGACACGTGCCCCTCACTCCAAACAACATGACAAAGAAGGAAATCCCCTCCCCAGGGTGCTGGAGCACGTGAATAGAAAGTTCTACTCAGAGGTCGGTTAATCAAGGGCTACAAGCCAAGGCATGATGCCCAAGGCCGATCCAATGGCTGAGGTTACTCCAGGTGTGAATAGGTAACATGTAAAATCCCTATTGGATGCCCTGGATATATAATCAAGCTTGAGGGTATACAAATCAATCAAGACCCTTGATCAAACACTTGGTGTGCACAGCAGAAGACACATCAGCAGCTCCCAATCCGAAAAACCTAATATTGCCCAATATAAGGCACCCCAAATGCAGATGACTGATATACTTCTTCTTCTCCAGAAAGGTCTGTGATAAAAGCAAGTTAGAAAACTCCATTTTCATACAAAGGCTAGGTTAGAAGCTTGAAGTTTTCTTAAGCAAGTTTAATAGGTAATCAATACCTATGTGATGTAAGGCTCTTGATGAGCAATGATCTGTAAATATTCTGTTTTAGTCGAAATAAAGAAGGTTTTTTGATGATTTTTCTTGTTTGTTCTTCATTGCCTTAGCTTTATCCCTCACCTCTTCATCTTTTTATTTTATTTCTAAACCTTCAAAAATCATGAATGTGAGAGTTACATGGTTTCTAGTTCATCATAGGATGAACAAAATGAAATATGTAACTTGATGATCAAATAAAAATATATTTTTCTTTTTATTTCCTTTTCTTGCATCTTTTATGAAATAATAATGAAAAATATTAAAAATGTGATTTTTCTCTTACCTTTTTACCTTACCTTAAAAAAAAAGTATATATATGCATAGGTATTAATATATATACATATACTAATCTTTTATCATCTCTTTTACTTGGAGCTTATAAAAAAAAATAATAAAGCTTTAATCTTTGATATTTCTTTCTTTATCTAATTCTTTTAGCTTCTTCTAAAAATAATTAAGTAGTAGAAGTATGAGGGTTGAGCCATGAGGTCTCCCTTCATATGAAAACTATATTAATTATTTTGTGAGGAGGTTAAAAGAATAATGAAGTGACAATAAAAAAAATTAATTAAACACAAGAGATAGTAGGGTTGAGCCATGGGGTCTCCCCTATTATTCTCTCAACCTAAATGATCAAAGGGCCTATTTGTACAAAGGGATTGATTTAGTCAATAACTAGTGCATTCACATGCATGAATATTGGCAAAATTAAAAACTATGTGCAAATAGTGAGAAATTGAGGTCTAAAGTATAAAATGATATTAGCATTAGCTATGATATGTCATTTATGCTTTAAACCTATGATATTTCAATGACTCCCCCTTTTGGACCCATTTGTGTATGAAAGAATATGTGATTTCTTAAGCAAACATGCTAAAAGAAATTAAATATTTCAAATATATAAATGGTGAAAGATGGAAAGTTTGAAATGCAAATAAATGACAAGTTATGCTTGTTCATGATGTTTGCATCTTTAAATCTAAGGAAATCCTAATGACATGTCCTTCAAGATATCAAAAACATGATTTTAAACAAAATCAGGGGCTTCCCTGCATAAAACCATATTTTGGCAGATTTTTGACATTATTTTGGAATTTTGGATTTTTTTCCTTTTTCCTTTTGTTTATTAGTACCAAAGATATAGCAAAAAGGCTACGAAAATTCATTAAAATGGTGTTTAATTTATGAAATCAGTTGTAAATGCCTCAAACCAGTCCCTAATGCCTTCTGGAATAGTGGACCAACATCAAGTCACAAAACATGTATCAATGACACAAGAAAAGCACTCAAAAGTGTCAAAATGACCTTCTCTGGTAAACAGAACCTTCTGGACTGGTACAGGGACCAAAATGAAAAATGGACTTCACCATCAGACAGAGGACTTCAAAACACACAAAATGGACACAAATTTTACATTTTTCTGACTATATTTCGATTTTATATGAATTTCCAAAATTCAGGTTCAAAAACAGAAAAATTAGCATTTAAATAAAAAAGGGGCTGCTGTTGGTAAATGGGCAGTATCGAATGACTGAAAAATCAAATCAAAAAAATAAACATCATAATCAGATAGAAAATTTCAAAATACACAAAATGGACATAAATTTCATATTTTTCTGACTTTGTTTCAATTTGATATGAATTTTTAAAGATTCAGAGATTAAGTATAAGTGGAAATCAAATAAAACATATGTTATCTGCACGGATCTTAAAGCAACTAGAGACCTTCAATTCTGGCGCCGAAATGAAGTTTGAATGGAAGCACGGATTTTAAAGTCTAAAATATAAATCAAATAGTCAGCACAAATCTCAAAGCCCAGACAATAAATAAAATTATAAATCAATACCCTTTTCATAAAAGACCCCCTCTGATTTTCGATATTTGCAGCGAAGTCCCTATAAATTTACAAAAAGGTCCCTGACAGTATAAAACCCTCTCAAATAAGCCCTTAAAGGCCCAATCTTCACATAAAACCTTGTCTAATGCCCAAATCACAAATCCACACTTTTCCAGCTCTGTAAATAAGCCCCTGGGAAAACTTAAATACTTACAAATAAGTCCTTTTCGGTCATAACTTCTTCATTAAGTCCAAATTGACTCAAACCACCTCCAAATGAACCCAAATCAAATTCTCCACGTTTCTAAATCAAAATTAAATGTGGCCAAGCATCAGTCAAATTCTGAAATGACCAAAATACCCTTGTCCAAAATTAAATGATTTCTTAATATAATGTAAATAATTGATAAAAATGTAAATGAATATGTTATAAATCGAATGTAAACAAACGTTGTACATACACCCCTCAAATATTCAAATTCCTATTTTAAAATGCAATAAATATTATTTTAATGTGAAAACACACACACACATATATCCAAAGGCATGGAAAACCAAATCAAACCCAAACCCAATACATGAGTTCCCTTTTAGCTCCTTTATTCAATTCATAACAAATAGGCATAAATCCCGAAATGAACGAGGTATTCAGTATGGCTTAGGAGGGCCATCTGATGTAATTAACAGCGGGGGCTTGCGCCCGCTAGGAGTTAAACGTCCCCACAATCATTAAACTCTCTCGATGGACTGATTATGAACAGTAGGTCTGTCGAGGGTGAACCAGAAGGAATAGCAGAAAGAAAGAAATGAATGTTTCAAGTTCGATGTTCTTTAACCAATCGAGAGCATTGAACCATGAGACATTTAAATACATATGCACACACCTTCCATACCAGCTGTGCAACTTTCTGCGCCCTACAAATAGCTACTACATAACAATAAGATTTATCTAGTGCAGTGGTAAAGTGTTATATTACAGAACCCTATGTTCCCAAATAGTTAACGGCGGCCAAACCGTTACGAATACACTTAACAGATGTCTGTTTGCGGATGGAAACATTTAATCGGCTGTTTTACCATTTAATCATCCGTTTATTCTCGTTTATTCCCGTTTATTCATGTTTATTCCAGTGAATATTTATTTTCGCAATGCTTTGTTTATCTGTGACAGTGTGTGATAATAAGGTTTACAAATCCTGTACTTTAGTTTAATTTGTGCTTGGATATACATCCAATATTTTTTATATATGTTTTTTCTTCTTACTTACTTTGAAATTGAATTCTTCTATTATTTATATACCATATATTTTTCTTACTTACTGATGTAATTTTTTCAATTAGTACGACGTGTTCATTTATGAAATTAAGTTGTTATCATAAACTAAATTTTGTGATTTTATGTTGGAATGTTTCATTTCTTTCAAATAATATGTTATTAGTATTTGAATAAGCTTAATTCTCAAATTTATTTTTAATTAAATAAATGTGTTACTTACACATGTAAAATGCTTTTGTGTTAAGAAGAAATAAGCGTAGTGTCATGTTATAATAATAAAACTTAGTTAAATTAAGTTTATTTGATAAATTTAATGAGTTAAATAAATTATGATATATATACATAAATTTAATAAAAACGTTATATTGTCTGTATAATTCCGATTAATCGGCCGCATGCTGATTAATCGCTTGACGGTATTCCGTCTGTCCGACGACCGTATACTGTTATTTACAACACTGGAATACGCCACGTACTCTGACACGTATCGGGGCCTTACCGGATGCGTATCCGTATCTGATACACACCCGATACATGTACAGGATCCTAGGTGGAGTATCGGGTAACATAGGTATGTATGCTTTACAAAATATCATATAGTGCCTATAACTGCTAAATGTTTCACCTTTTTATAATTTACTGGAGTCCCGTACTATCTCCTATTGGTTTCCACCTCAGGCAAGCTGGGCCAAATTGACCATTGACTCGATTGGGCCACATGGGCTTATTTAATTTGAATTTTGTACTCAACAAAATGGACAACACAACCCTTCAAAAACAATGAAGGATTTCGGACCAGTACAAAGACCCAACTCCAATAGCAGTTCTATATATCTGGTATATTCGGTGTTCTCTGCTTGTGATTATGTATTTCTTTCTCAGCTCAACAGTAAACTACCAGAGAACATATCACTGACATGTTTTGAAAAAAAAAAAAATCAACGTGAAGCGTTCTGCATGTTATTTTGATCATCACTGCATAATGAAATACAGAAATAAGCACTACTTTAATTTTATCAACAAAGCTGCGGTAGTGCCACAAAAATAGAACAAAAATTTATTATGCTTTTAAATAGAACAAAAATATATTTCTTATATTTTGTTAATTAGTGGATACTTGATGGTGAAAGAAGAAGAGACAATAATATAATTCCTCTTAAAAAGTTAAAAAGTACAAGGTACATATGACATATTTTATCATGTAGCACTACATCGTCAAACAAATTAGAAAATTTTCACAAATTCATTATATATATAGTGGGTAATTGCAAAGTTTTCCGTTTGAACTGATCCTGGAAAGAATTTTCAAATTATAATAGGTAATCTCATAGTAGTAAAATGGAAGAAGTTCCTCCTATGTAATTTCCCATGCATATGGTATGGAAGATAGTCTAGTGTGTGAAAGTACTGTTGAATATTATGTTAGGCAAACAATTTTAAAACCCTAGCAAGGTAAACCAGACTTCAATCATGCAAATTTCGAACTCTAGTAAGGAGGAACATAGTGTGTTTTTATTTCTTAAACTCTGATCTTTTTTTTATAAAAATGTAGGCCTCAACCTTAGGGGCCTATTTGCATGAATTACAATATTATGAAGTTCACAGCAATTTTTTTTCCATTCCAGACTCACTTCCTCGTCCCAGTTGAGAAAGTCTCCAAGTGATTTATATTAATATTCGTACTCCTTAGCATTACAAAAAAGAAAAAAAAATGATGAATGATTATTTTTTAGGATAATGTCATCACCAAAATTTATAAATGTTTGGCATACAACTACATTAAAGCTGTACAATAGCATGCATACATAGTATATGTGAACGGGCTTTAAACTTGGAAATATCAATATCAAAGTCCAAATAATAATACACAAAGCAAATAAAAATTACAAGCTTGTTACCAGCCATTTAATCCTTCATCCCAATCTTAAGAAGTTAAATAGAACTAGGCAACAACATTATGTATCCGAATTATATCCATATCCACATTCGTATTTGCTAATATCCGATCTGTATCCGTTAAATATCCAATCCATATCCGTTAAAATCCATATCAGTTAAATATCCAATCCGTATCCGAATCCGAAAAATAAAAGTGGATACGGATAGTAAGAGGGCAACATAGTTTGTTATTTCTCAGACTCTGAGGGCATATTTGCAAGAATTATATTGTTATGAAGTTTATACGAGAAATGATTATTTATAAGGTAACTGAACTGAATTACAGTCAAAGTTCCAAATGTTTATCACCAAGTAGTAAAGCATCCCAATAGCATACGCATAACATGCATGGTAATTAAATTTACAATCATCAAATCCAATTCCAAATAAAAATAATACACAAATCAAATACAAAACAAGATTCCTTGAGTCATGAATTTCCTAGATAGTGCGCTTAGAATTGCAAATTATATAGCAAGTTGCTAAGGTAGTATATGGCCTACATATTAGCAAATCACATACTTTTGCCATAAATGAGCACTACAAGGAACTGAGCCTCAATTTTATTTTGATTCAAACTGGAAGGAAAAACACACAACCAAAAGATTATTCATTAATAATAACAACCTTCTAAAACAAAGTGCTCTGGGGTGACTGATGCTGCTTGTCCTGCGATATGAAATGGAGTATATATTTTCTCAATTGAAGAGTTTGAAGGAATCTTAAAAAAATGTAAAACAGTAGTTATTTTATACCGATTATTTAGTATACACAAAAAAAACCTATTTCTATCCTAAGAAATGTCTGGTGTGAATAACATTAATTAATTAACGGTTGGAATAATATAAAAGGTAAATTTCAGAGAAAAGGCATTATGGAATTGCAATATATTGGTCTAATCAGTTTATTAGGTGTATTCAAAGCGACAAAACAATTTAAAACTTATTCGTGGTAATATAATAGATGAAGGTAATTTAAAACTCATTCGTGGCAATCTATAACTTACTTATTACAGAAACATACAACATAGATTTTGCAAAAGAGAAAAAAATAATACAAAACAGTCATTTTTCTAATTACAGAAAATATTCATGAAGAAAAAAATGGCAATGAAATAGATCTTGCATGCAGGAACAAAATAAAATGCAAATAGTGAATAAATAAGGTGAGTCATTACAATCGTAAAGAAACAAGTGTAGATTAGATTCATATGGAAATAAACATACAAGGACACAACAACCTTTTTATGCATTTTTGACACATTATAATTGATACAAATCTTTGAATTTTTCTCAAGAAATGGACAAAAGAATTATACGCACAAGTTTTAGAATGCAAAATGGGAAAAAAAATTTAAGTGGAGGCATACCTTGCGAACAACACAGCTGAAATTGTGTAGTTTCTGGGTTCCTATGGATAAATTATCAGTAGCGCCAAAATTAACATGCATATCTGTGCAGACCATCGACTTGAGGCGAATGAGGTGCTCGATTCCCTCTGGGACCTCCTCTAGCTTTTCCAGTTGATACAACCGAATCTCTTCTAGGCTCTCCATGGTGCCCTGCTCCATCTTCACATGTTTCAGATTAGGCATTAGTTCCAATTCCAGTCTCTTCAACTTAGGAAACCACTCTTTCTGAAAAGTTAGTTCCTGTCCTTCATATGCTCTTCTGAAATACAAGTATGTGATGTTAACGCAATCGGAAAGAGATTGCAGAGGATCGTTTTGTAGTTGAGACCATTTAAGCCATAGAGATTGGATACGTTTCCTAGATTTTTCAAATAATTCGGATTCAAGCATGGTTTCTTCTAGTTTCCCACAGAGATATAACTTCTGAATTTGTGGGAGGTTCAGGCCTTGCAATTGGAGAATATCTTTCTCATGATCGCTTGCATTGATAGATAAGTAGGAAAGGAAACACATCTTTGATAATGATTTGCATAGCTCTACAGAGTGCTTTTCTTTCACATTATTTATCCGGAAGCTTCTCAGTTGAGTTAAATTACCCAGTTCTCTTACTACCATAGAATTTGATTCCACTGCATGTAGAGTTTGTAATTCTTTCAAGTAAAACACGCCCTTAGGTAACAAAGAGATTCCAGTAGAAATCCGAAATGAACGAGGATCTATCTCCACCTCAGCAAAGAGATGGCGTAACTTTTTTAGCTCTACTACGCCATTTGGTAATTTTCGGATTTTAGAATACTTGAGATCCAGGGTTTGCAAGTTGTGAAGTTTCTTGATAGATTTTGGTAAAGATTTAACCTTTGTTTTTCTCATACCCAAGTAGCGGAGATTAAACAAATCCCCAATTGCATTTGGAACCGTTTCAATTGGCAAACCTTCTAAATCCACAACAGTAAGATACCTTGACTTGTCAAAAATAATGGATAGCAAAGGAGATGGGGGCACATCACGGTCAACTAACAAAAAGGTTCTGAGTTTAGGTAGAAAAACATCATCCTTGACCGTCTCCCTTAGATTGATTGTTGAGAGCCGACGAGTAGAACTATCGGCATTTTCTGACTTGTTAATCTCATGCATCAATCCAAAATTTTCTTTTTTGCATAATGAGATGGCCAACTCTCTCATTGTATCATGCATTTGGAACCTCTTCACCCTACCAAAATAATTTTTTTCTACCACCTGTAACATGCTGCGATGTATGAGCTCCCTGAGATAACTCTCTGCCACCTCTTCTAATGTGCTTCCTCCCTTTTGTTCTATAAAGCCTTCGGCTATCCAAAGCCTTAAAAGTTTCTTTCTAGGAAGGGGAAAATCCTCTGGAAACAAACAACAATATAGAAAACAATTCTTGAGGTATTTTGGTAGGTACTTGTAGCTTAGATTAAAAATCTTTTTTATGTTATCCAAACTTGGGTTGTATTCTAGCTGCCAAGTAAGTTGCTCATGTACAAGTTTCCATTCAGATTCTGTCTTCTCAGAGCAAGACAATACACCACCCAATGAAACAAGTGCTAATGGCAACCCGTTACACTTCAAAACAATCTCTTTTGCCGACTTTTCCAAGGGAGGAGGGCATTCATGGTTTCTTTCACTGTGAAATGCCTTTCTACAAAATAGGTCCCATGATTCTAATTCTGATAAAGGTTTTAGCTCTAACCTATTTCTTTCTGGAGCAAGAAATGCTACTTCAGCATTTCTGCTCGTAATCAAAATTCGGCTTCCTCGGTGATTATTAATAAGCGTGTCTTCTATATCCATATATGCTTTTGGATCCCATATATCATCTAAAACAATTAGATATTTCTTTTCACTCAAGTGACCCCACACATTTTCTTTTAAATCTTTGAGATCCATGTTACATGTGTCGATTGTATTATTTTTCCCTTTATTAATTTCAGATATTATATTTCGGAGAACAGTCCCCATGGTATAGAATTGAGAGATATTAATCCAAGCATGAACATCAAAATTATTTTTTTCTCTCCTGAAAATATTAGTAACAAGGGTTGTTTTGCCAACACCACCCATTCCCCAGACAGATATTACAAAGAGGTTTGAATCCGTAGAGGTTAGCCAACTTGTCAACTTATCCTTATTTTTTTCGATTCCCACAATTTGATCTTCATTAATGAAATGTGCGGATACAGCCATCTTATGTGAGTACTGGTTTGAGAGATTAGGGTTTTTCATATCTATTTTATGCAACCATCGTTCTTTTATCCTTGCAAGATGATTAAGGCTTTCCTTTGCTTCGAGTAGTTGAGATGCAATTCGTTGAAAGTCTACCAATAACTTTGGCTCTTTAAAAAGTTTTGTTACATTGAATAATATCCCATCAAACTTCTTGTTTCCAATTAGGTATGCAAATTCAACCACGATATCTTCAATATGATTTGCTAACTTTTGTACCTCTTTTATCCAAGCGACTTGAGATTTTTGGCTTGGATATTGGTCTGTTTCTATCTCATCAAGAAATTCTTGCATCACGCGAAGTTCACTACTAATGTTGTTCATGTTTGCTTCAAGGTTTGCGTAAGTTGAGCGAAGCTCTGAAACTTTAGATGCTGCTAGGTTCCCTACTTTAGCCAAGGTTTCTCCTAGGACCTTGAGGACTGCAGAAATGGCCACCTCGGCCATGCTCGATTAATTAGCTTCAACTATACTTCTTATTTATTCATTCATACGTGAGCTGTTCAAAGCAAATATGAAAATTAGGCAATCTTATAAGATATACAATTTCTTTAACCAAAAAGAAAATTCAATTTTCTCTATTATTGATAATTGATTTGTTATTCTGAAATATTACAAATTATTATTATAAATGTACATAGTTATGATAAATATTGTTGGAATTTCGGGTATACATGGAATCAATTCACTATTGCAAAAATAGAATCTTCTATCGCTCATTTTCTAACGGTTTAGACCAATCATGGTCTGCAGCCGATAAACTAAAGGAATTGTCACAAATTAGTAAATAAGTTCAAACATTAGTCTATCGGTTGAGCCTTCCAGAACCTATAAGATATGAGGACAACTTTCTTCTATCAATCTGCGGTACTGTATCGATAGAAAATATGGAACGTACTATAGTGGTATTACTATCTTATCCGATATAATTATTTGATGTTCTTCTAATATCGGTTAATACATTAATACCGATATAAGCAAAAAAAAATTGTTCTGTTGGTTGTGTTTTCAACCGTTAGAGTATAGAGACTCTCATTTTGCACCTATTCACTAGATCAAGGTCATTAATTTTCACACCGCTCACTGTCTAATTAAATTAATTTCTCTCATCTCTCTCTTCTTCCTCTTTATTTCTTCATCTTGTCTAATCATATTGTCTTTAATTGTAGGTTGTTTATGTTGAATTAATACTGAATATATTACTTGAATTATGGAGATGTAAGTTAAATGTTGAATATTTTCTCATGTGTGTTGTTTATGTTGAATGTTGAATTAATATTTCTTAAATTATATATCTATATCATGTATATATGTTGAATAGCAAATTTCTCCAAGTAATTACAATGTATATTGCTAGGTGCCGCTTGTAATTTATGGAATCGAAATGAGTTCCAGATTGCATTGCCAAATGACATAGATCTCATAGGATCACACTAATAAAGAATTAATTAGAAATGTTCCTTGATTTACTTGACATGTATGACATGATAAATAAATTGAGTTCTCTACCAAAACATGAGTAATATAATTATTTAGAATAATTATATACGATACTACAATTAATTAGATTAATTGTATTTGATTACTTCAATTAAGAAAAAATAGAACTTGGTCTAACAAACAAAACCCATGGTCGTTGTTAATTTTGGCACAATTTTATTTTAAAAGTTGGTTTCCAATATTAAGATATAACTTAAAATAGACTACCACGTTTCTGGAAACTGATGTGCAGTCTTTGTTATTTTGACCATTATACCCTCATATGACTTCCATTTTGGGTGATTCAAATTGGGTTGAGAAGTTAAAAGAAAGATATTGACTTAGCCTTCCGGAGGATGTCTTATTTCAAAATAGATTGTGGTAACGTGGCAGTTAATTTTGGAAACATAATAATTCACATTCTTTGTTTGCTTTATATATTATTTGAGGAGAATTCGCTTTTGTCATTAGAGATTGGCTTTTAGAGTTGGAACAATCCCAAAATAATTTAGATTGGCTTTTAGATTTCGGTGAAACCGACCACATGACCGGAAATGAAAATATATTATATAATTATCAAAAAGCAAAAAATCAAGAATTTGTATATGTTGCAACTGGTGAAAAAATGGAAATTTATGGTTATGGCTCAATTATTGTTTTTTCAAACGAAATTAAAAATATTTTACATGCAAAGAATTGCACCGCCAATTTATTATCCATAGGTAAACTTTCAAAGGAAATAAATTGTGAAATTATTTTTTCATCAAAAAATATATTTTTTAAGGATACGACATCCAAGAGGATGATTGGTGAGGGTATTTTTCAAAATGGACTCTACTTTTTGTATAGCCTAAAATACAATTTCAATACAAAAACGCAAGACATGGGGCAATTATGGCATAGAAGAATTGGACAACCTTCCGATAGAATTTAAAATGTATTTTTGATTTTTCTAATTTAAAATGTATTTTTAATTTGTGTATGCAAACTAGCTAAGCATACAAGACTCCCTTTTGTAACTTCAAACTCGAAAAGTAATCAAAATTTTGAACTTGTTCATTCCGATGTTTGGGGACCCACCCCCATAAATTCTTATAATAGTTTCAAATATTTTGTTACATTCATAGATGATTTTTCACGATTAACATATCTATATCTATTAAAAAATAAAAGTGAAGTTTTTTCTCACTTTCAAGATTTTTAAATTTACTTGAAAATCAATACAATACAATACAAGGATTAAAATTCTAAGAACCAATAATGGAACGGAATTTGTAAATAAAAAAATTTCAAATTTTTTGAAACAAAAAGGAATCATACATCAAACAACTTGTGTTTATACCCCACAACAAAACGGAGTTTCCGAAAGAAAAAATCATCATTTACTCGAAATGACAAGAGCATTTATGTTTCAAAAATTTGTCGGTCGGACACAGTTCTCACCGCAACTTATTTGATGAATAGATTGCCAAGTGTTGTCTTAAAAAAATAAAAGTCCATTAGAAATCATTTATCAAAGAAAAATAATTTTTAATCATCTAAGAGTTTTCGGATGTACGTGTTACGTAGTACACCAAAATAAACGAGATAAATTAGATCATACTTCTATAAAAAACTATTTTTCTAGATACTCATCCCAAAAAAAGAGTAATAAATGCTATGATCCTATAAACTAAAAATTATATATTTGTAGGGATGTGACCTTTCTTGAAAATGAATCATATTATAAAACAAATACAAATGAGATTGTTAATCAAATTAGCACAAATGATTTTGTCGTTCCTATGTCCACTAATCAAATTATTGAGCAAATAATTGTAGGGAATGAAGAAGAAGAAAATGATGATGATGATAACGATACTCCTCAAAGTGGAGCCGGGGAGGAAGATGAAAATATTGAAGAAGAAACTATGGTAAGGAGGTCAACCCGTCCTACACAACTGTCCACAAGGTTACGAGATTTCTGACGCGGTGCGCATTATTGAAACAACCGATTCAGATTCAGATAATGGAGACACCAGATTCAAGGCAATAAATGAGCTGTATATTCAGCTTGAAAACTGAACCAACGTCATTTGACTGCATGAACTTTTAATTAAGAGTTAAAACTATTGTTGACTGGGTGGTAATCAAGGAGTGCATGGGTGGTCTTCTAAATGGCTTGGTCTTCTAAATAATTAAAATGGCATGGTCTTCAAGAGTCTAGTCAATCTCAATTAATTAAAACGCATGTGAACTTCAGCTTTTGTTGGTTTACTAAAATTAGTATTTATTAGTTTGCAATTCCTAAGTTAGCTTTTAATTTTGTTTTCCTTTAAATATGAAACAATACCCCTGTAAGAGGCAGCGTTATTTGAATAGAAAATTGTGTGTTTCTTTGTTTGAGTTATTTGTGAGCAATACCCTTTGTCTCTTACCATAAAACCGAGTACTTGAGCTTAACGAGCAAGACAGTATCGGGACCGCCTTGCGTCAATTGGTATCAGAGCCAGGTCCGACAACCACCTTCGCGCTTGCGTGAAGTTATATCTTCGACAACCGCCAAATTCGACAACCACCGCCATCAACAAAACATCACGCTATTCTCACCTTTCACAACATCATGGCCGATCCTAACCTTCTCGCTATCCTAGATCGTATGCAACAAAACCAAGCCGAAACTATGCAAAGGCATGCTGAAACTATGCAAGTCCTCACTAATCTTGTGGTACGCCTTACTCCCATCAACAATCCACAAAATCCACAAAATCCACAAAATCCACATATTAACAATGATGGAAATCCACAAAACCGAGAATCTAAGTGGGATGTCGGCCTATGAGTCAAAATTCCAGATTTTTCGGGCAGCTTAAATCCCAAAGAGTATCTTGACTGGACAAATAAAGTTGAAGAAGTTTTCGAGCTCAAAGAAATCCCTCCGGACAAACAAGTGCCGTTGGTGACAATCCGGTTCCGAGATAGGGCAGCAGCATGGTGGCAATCATTCAAGTATCGCCGCTATCTCGACAGCCTTCCCCCTCTCAACGATTGGCTCGACTTGAAGCGTGAGATGAACCGTGAGTTTCTCCCTCTTAACTACCACCAAACACTTTTACAGCAATTTCAATCTCTCTCTCAAGGCGCGAAGAATGTGGAGGAATATACTCTTGAGTTTTATAAACTGGAGGCACGAAACCAAATCAATGAGACCGAAGATTTGAGGGTTGTGCGATATTTGCACGGCCTACGAATGAATATTCAGGATATGCTGGTGGTTCACACTTTCATCAATGTGGGCGAAGCTCAATCTAAGGCGAAAGCCGTCGAAAAACAGCTCGCAAAAAGCCATAACTTTAACCGTGGTAATACTTCTTCTACCAACTCTAGCTCTTCTCATTTTCGCCCCACTCCAAATAACACTACAAATTCCAACCGACCCCAATTACTCCCACCTTCACATAAACCAAACCAGAATGTCCCAGAAAACTCTAAAGCCAATATCCGCTGTCACAATTGCCGTGAAATGGGCCATTATGCAAGAGAGTGCCCAAAGGTTCGACCTCATTTATATGCCAATGACAGTTTTGAGGAAGAGGAAGGGTGGATTGAAAATGGGAACGAAGAGGAAGAAATTCATGACGTGAATTCCGAGGATCTCACAGCTGAAAGCTTAGTTATGAGAAGGCTTTTCTTGGGGCCAAAATCAACAGAAGATTGGAAGCGGCATGCCATTTTCAAAACTATGTGCATAATTGAGAACAAGAAGTGTGTGGTAATAATTGATTCGGGAAGTTGGAAAAATGTGATCTCGGAGGAGGCGGTAAGAAAACTTAATCTTAGCACCACCACACATATGAATCCATACAAACTCGGGTGGGTGAACAAAGGATCCGAAATCCAAGTCAACAAAAGGTGTCACTTTCAACTCACACTTGGGCCACTTTACACTGCCACTATTTATGCTGATGTGGTTCCAATGGATGCCTAGCATCTGATTCTTGGGCGTCCTTGGCAATACGACAATCAAGCCATCTATGATGGAAGGAAGCACACGTATACCATTCAAGTTGGTCCGAAAAAGGTACGCATAAATCCTATTCAAGAAGAGGTTAAAGAATCAAATAGGGTGTTCTGTGTGTCATGGAATGAATTTGAGAAGGAACTGCGGGATGCTGAAATTTGCTTCGCGCTTACCGCATGCGACTTCCCCAACACCGAGATTGAGTAAAATATACCCGAGATGGTGCAACCCCTGCTGGCCGAATTCAAGCATGTGTTACCTGATGACCTTCCCAATGGACTGCCACCGCTTCGCGACATTCAACACCAAATCGACTTGGTGCCCGGGGCTAGTCTTCCCAATAAGGCTCACTACCGCATGACCCCACAACAGCACCAAGAGTTAAAGCGGCAATTGCAAGAGCTACTAGACAAAGGCTTTGTGCGGAGAGCATAAGTCCGTGTGCTGTGCCAGCTCTGTTAATTCCAAAGAAAGATGGCAGTTTCCGCATGTGTGTGGACAACAGGGCAATAAATCTGATCACGGTACGGTACTGATTTCCAATTCCGTTACTGGAAGACATGCTCGATCAACTCAGTGGAGCCGAGGTATTCTCTAAAATTGATCTTAAAAGTGGGTATCACCAAATTCGTATCAAACCTGGAGATGAATGGAAAACAGCTTTCAAAACTAAAGAAGGTCTGTTTGAATGGGTTGTCATGCCCTTTGGCCTTTCCAATGCTCCTAGCACCTTCATGCGGGTGATGAACCAGGTTTTGCGGCCTTTTCTTAACAAGTTTGTCGTTGTCTATTTTGACGACATTCTTATCTATAGCCGAAACCGAGATGAGCATCTCCAACACTTGCGAGAAACTCTTGAAGTACTACATGATAATAACCTTTTTGCGAACTCGAAAAAGTGTGTTTGGATGACTCCGACATTAATATTCTTGGGATTTAAGATCTCCGCGAGTGGTATCTTACCTGAAGAGGACAAAATTCTAGCAATCCGAGATTGGCCAAAACCTTCTTCGTTTACCGAGATACGATCATTTCTCGGGTTAGCGGGATTCTATCGGCATTTCATCAAAGGCTTCAGCAGTATCTCGGCACCTATTAGTGAGTTACTAAAACAAAAGAAATTTTGAATGGAATGACGGTGCACAGCAAGCTTTCGAGGCACTCAAGCATTGCTTAACTCACGCACCCGTGCTAGCTCTACCAGACTTTGACAAAGCTTTCGAGGTAGAATGCGACGCTTCAAAGGTTGGTATTGGTGCCGTACTTTCACAAGAGAAGAAACCCGTGGCATTTTTTAGCGAGAAATTGGGTGGAGCTAAAACCAACTACCCGGTGTATGACCTCGAGTTGTATGCCATAGTAAAAGCTTTGCAACATTGGCGGCATTACCTTTTATCTCGCGAATTTGTGCTATACACAGACCATCAAGAGCTGAAATTTGTGCAAGAACAGAATAAGTTGAGCACCCGACATGCCAAGTGGGTTACTTCGCTCCAAGAGTACACTTTCTCCATTGTACACAAAGCGGGATCAAGCAACAAAGTCGCTGGCGCTCTAAGCCGCCGACATGGACTGCTCTCGGCAATGTCAACTTACACTCTCGAGTTTGAATACGTGCCTGAGACCATTAAGGAGGCTCCTGACTTCGAACAGATCCTGGAGGATGTGAAGAAAAAGTTGCGGGATGACTACTCATTACATAACGGGTACTTGTTTAGGGGTCTCGCACTTTGTATCCCGGCAACTTCTCTGCGCTACCTCATCATCAAGGAAATGCATAATCAAGGCCATTTCGGGTTGGAAAAAACTTTGTATTTGGTGCGAGAATGGTTCTTTTGGCCAAGTCTATGGCGGGATGTTAAACACTTTGTCCGAGCTTGCCAAGTATGTCAAACTTCTAAAGGCACCAACACAAATCAGGGTCTCTACAATCCGTTGCCTCTTCCATTTGAAATTTGGCGCGACATTTCAATGGACTTCGTGACCGGGTTACCAATGACAAGAAGGAAGAACGATAGCATCATGGTAGTAGTTGATCGCTTTAGCAAAATGGCAGTTTTCATTGCATGCAAAACCACTGTGGATGCTCCCAAGGTTGCCGAACTATATTTTCATGAAGTTGTCCGACATCATGGTTTGCCGAGTACCATTGTCTCTGACCGAGATACGAAGTTTTTGAGCAAATTCTGGATAGAACTTTGGAAGAAGTTAAAGACCGAACTGAAGTTTAGTTCAACTTTCCACCCTCAAACAGATGGTCAGACCGAAGCCGTAAACAGAAGTCTCGAAAACATGCTTTGTGCCCAAGTTACAACTTTCGGCATGTGGGACACTTTGCTACCGAAAATTGAGTTCGAGTACAATTGTTCGGTAAACCGCTCCACAGGATTCGCACCCTTCAAAATTGTTTATGGATTTACTCCCGAGGTCCTCTTGATATTCTTTCTTTTGAAGGACCGAAGTCTAAAGTTAAGAAGGTGGACGAAAGGCTTGAAGATTTGCGGGAACTGCATAAAACAGTTTGTGAAAATTTAGAACAAACTTACTCCAAGTACAAGGCTAAAGCAGACGAAAAGCGCCGAGATGTACAATTCGAAGTTGGAAAACTGGTTTGGGTCTATTTGCCGAAGGAACGGTTTCCCCGAGGAGAATATCACAAACTTAAGAAACAAAAAGTGGGACCGTGCGAGATTTTGGAGAAGTTTGGAGCGAATGCTTATCGCGTGAAGTTACCCGATTATTTGCATATTTCCAACACATTCAATGTTAGTCATCTCTGCAAGTACTATGCCGAAGATACAAGCTTGAGGTCAAGCTTCAACCAACCCGGGGAGCCTGACGCGGTGCGCACTATTGAAACAACCGATTCAGATTTAGATAATAGAGACACCAGATTCAAGGCAATCAATGAGTTGTATATTCAGCTTGAAAACTGAACCAACGTCATTTGACTGCATGAACTTTTAATTAAGAGTTAAAACTATTGTTGACTGGGTGGTAATCAAGGAGTGCATGGGTGGTCTTCTAAATGGCTTGGTCTCCTAAATAATTAAATTGGCATGGTCTTCAAGAGTCTAGTCAATCCAATTAATTAAAACGCATGGGAACTTCAGCTTTTGTTGGTTTACTAAAATTAGTATTTATTAGTTTTCAATTCCTAAGTTAGCTTTTAATTTTGTTTTCCTTTAAATATGAAACAATACCCCTGTAAGAGGCAGCGTTATTTGAATAGAAAATTGTGTGTTTCATTGTTTGAGTTATTTGTGAGCAATACCCTTTGTCTCTTACCATAAAACCGAGTACTTGAGCTTAACGGACAAGACAGTATCGGGACCGCCTTGCGTCAATTTCGTAATCTATAAGGTTCAATATTCTATTGAAAATTTTATTTCATATAAAAATATTTCAAAAAACACCATGCATTTCTTAGTTCAATTTCCCAAATGGAAGAACCAAGAAATTTTGAGGAGCCTATAAGCCAACCGGTGTGGTGCAAGGCTATGGAAGAAGAACTTCAAGCCTTAGAAAAAAATAATACATAGACCATTGAACTATTATCAAAAAATAAAAAACCCGTAGGCTGTAAATGAGTTTATAAAATAAAATACCAAAGCCATGGATCCATAGAAGGTATAAGGCCCGGCTAGTTGCCAAAGGGTATACACAAACATATGGTATTGATTACCGAGAGACCTTTGCTCCGGTAGCAAAGATGTACCATAAGAATTTTCTTTTCAATAGCGGTAAATAATGGGTGGAACTTATTTCAAATGGATGTTAAAAATACATTTCTTCAAGGAACGCTTGAGGAAGAGATTTATATGACCCTACCACCGGGTCATGTAAAAGAAAAAAATATTAACCTTGTCTGTAGGTTAAAAAAATCAATTTATGGACTTAAATAATTTCCAAGGGCATGGTATGGAAAACTCTCTCAATATTTAATTTCTCATGGTTTTAACGTAAGCCAATCCGATACATCACTATTTTCAAAACATGAAAATAGTGACACAACCATTGTTCTTGTCTATATTGATGACATAATCATAACCGGAAACAATTATGAAAAAATTAACATTGGGAAAAAACACTTAAAAGAAAAAATTGAAATAAAAGACCTTGGTAAACTTAAATATTTTTTAGGAATTGAAATAGCTCATTCAACCAAGGGACTATTTATTTCTCAAAGAAAATATACCATTGACCTTTTGAAAGAAACGGGAAAATTAGAATCCAAACTGGCTTCAACACCCAGAGATAGCAATTGTAAACTAAATACTGAAGATGAAGAATTGTTAGAAAATATAAACCAATTCCAACGACTTGTAGGTAAATTAATTTACCTAACGATAACTAGACTAGATATATCATTTGCAGTGAGCCAAATTAGTAAATTTATGCATTCACCAAGAAAGCCGCATTTGGATGCCATCGATAGAATTTTGAGATATTTAAAAAAATTACCCGGAAAGGGTATATGGATGAAAAATAATAAATCTAATAAAGTGTGTGGCTATTCCGATGCAGACTGGGCTAGGAGCTTTGATAGAAAATCAACAACCAGCTATTGTACGTTTGTAGGCAGAAACTTAGTCACATGGAAAAACAAAAAATAACAAGCAAGCTAGAATTAATCGATATCTATAATCCTAGCTTGAGGGGGAGTGTTGAGAATAAAAATAGTTAAAGGGTAGAATTGTAAAAAGGAAAAGTAATAGGTGTATTTAATCGATATCTATAATCCTAACTTGCTTCACGATTTTTCTTTCCTACATTTTTTTATGAACACTTGCTTGATGTTAACATTAGTGTTGTAACTAACAGTATGTATTCGTTGAACGGATATAATACCATCAAGCACTTAACCGAAAATAATGAGAAATAACTAGTAATAATAGAAAATAATCGTTCAATTAGTTAAAAAAATCTGTAACAGTTTGATTACTGCTAACGATTAATCGACCGATTAACCAACTTAAACAGACATGTTTTTACAACAATGATTGACACAGATTTAAGGATGCTCTCCTCTCATTATACTTTTGAATTTTGAGAGATGATGACAGTCCTTGTAGACCAAATTTTACATTTTTTTGATCTTTTTTACAATTTATTAAGTCAGTTTTAAAATTGCCGATTTTAATAAACAGTGAAAAATTAATTTCTGAATTATTGAAAACAATGATTTTAAAACTAATTTAATAAATAGTAAAAAATTCAGAAAAATGTAAAATTTGGTCTCCAAGAACATTTTAATATAGATTGAATCTTGAACGGTTTGGATCGACTGTTTGGACTTTGAAAATGTAAAAACCGAAGCGTTTGTTTCACGGCCTAGGAACAAACGTTTTGATATTAGCCAACCTCTATATATATAAACTAGTATCGTGCCCATGCGTTGCAATGGGGACATATTATAAAAGAACAAGAAAACTAATTGAAAATGATATATTTTCATATAAAATAGATCAATGAAAAAAATAATTATTCAATAATATCCATGAATGATGATAAAATAGATTGGAACGGGGACATATTATAAGAGAGCAAATATGTTCAAAGTTCATTATTTCATAGAAAATAAGTTGGAGGACTTTTAATTCATAAGTACGTTGATTTTGTGTGGTATTTTCTATTACAATAAAATACTGCAATTTGTTATTTTATCATTTTATAATTTTATTTTGATTGTTATCAAAAGCTTGCAAAAATACACTAATACTGATCACTTCTGGACGTTGATATTTCTACTTGCTAATTCATATAAAGCAAAGATGAAAAATGATAATTATTTATGTTCATGTAGAGAATATAATACGTATCACATCTAAAGATTTTATTTTCTCATATAAATTAAAGAAATTAGAAAATTTAAAAATAAAGACATGATAAAGAAATAAAAAATGAAAACATTTAAAGTCTTCTTGTTTAAGATATTTCTATTCTTTCAACTTTCAACTTTTAAGAAAATTTATATTCTTTCAACTGATAAGATTTTTTTTTTATCATGTTTTGATTGTCCGTCAAGTAATAATTAATTACGAGATCTCTAGTTTTAATTAAAATAATTTATTGTGCACATAATAATAATATAAAAACTAAATGAATTAAGGAATTATTTTCTTAATGGTAATGCCGTATCTTTTTCTTACATCGCTCTTAAATATGTACACAATTTTATTTGGTTTTGATTGTTTGCTCAGAAATGGTTCAATTCAACATAATTTTGCCAAAATTGGCATTCCAACTCCGCAATTAATATCTCCTAATAATCATAAATTAAATTTTGTTTGAATTGTTTTCATAGTTGCTCAAATTAATCTTTAACCTCTCAGATTAAGGAGGAGATAAAAGATGATTGACATTCCAAAAGCCGAAGTATATTCAATTTTAATTGTAACATATTGTGTGGCAGTACGTGTGGCGAGTATGTCTCTAACTAAATTTAGACTTCTATACGTAAAAAATATACATTTAATCAAAAGAAGAGAAATTATTTGATTGGAGAGTTGATATTCAATCTGAAATATTATCTTTTAATCATAGCCGTTGATGGATCAGAACATCTACGTACTTACTATAAGAATGGAGATATTGATGAGCTATGCTGAGCTACATAGTAGCATAGGTTTCTTACTCTACGTTTTGTGTCGGTCGGATTCGCTTCAAAAGCTGTGCGGATCAGATCTCTGATCAGCGAAATTTTTAGAGGAAATAAACATCCAGTGACTATCCCACCCCCGCCCCCCTCTCTCTCTCAGCGCTGAGTCCTCCCCTCGCTAAAACAACCTAATCCTTCCCCTCGCCGATCACCCGCTCTCGCGTTGTCGCCTCCTCGCCGTCCAGTGACACCCTCTCTCTCCCATCTCCCCTCGCCTACTAGGTGTTAGAACGTTTTGCGAAGCAATATCATAGCAGAATTTTTTAATTAATTTAAAAACACAAATTACATTTGGAAAAAGAAAAGAGTAAGCTAGCAGCCCTTCAATCGCATAGGTCCACAAAAGCATCTTTGTGTTCGGAAAACAGAAAATCCACAGAAAAACTTCTTTTTTAGCTGGGGAGGGCAAGAACGACACAGAAAAGGAAGGGAATAAGAGGTCAAATGAAGAAATGGAGATATAACTAAATTTAGAGTTGTGATGGGGATATATTTAAAAAGAGAAGTTTTGATGGGATATATACAAATTTCTCTAATATAAACAACAGAGCCAGCTTCAACGATGGAGATGTGAGAAATAAAAGACGGAATTCCTGTGACCGGATGTGACATTTTTACATTCCTAGTACATGCCTGGCCATCACTTTCTAAGAATCCTAATGAAAGGACAGCCTAGCTCTGCTACTTACGAAATCTATGTCCAAATCAATGTTTTTAACAAATATAACATTTTGACTAACATACAAATATATTTAATTAACAAATATGTATGACCTATAAATTTGAAGTTATTATATTATTAACGATCTAGTTTGTTGCTTCATTCAACAATTTGCTATCCGATTTAGTATTTAAGTAGTTATGTGTAATATTTAATGAGCTATTATTATAAATCGAGAAGTTCAAGATTGAAAAGTGAGCGCACATACCTCATGAGCTGGAGACGGTCACACTAGTCATTGTCCGGTTCTTGTCCGATTTTGCATTTAAGTTTTCTTAAAATACCCTGAAAGAATTTATGCAAATAATCAACTAATCTTGATTAAAACCAGATATGCATTGTAAATGGGCTTCTGATTGCTGCATAAATGCTACTTGAATTCTCAATATAATTAAATAAATGTTACCTATACTACTTAAATTGCAAACGGGTAAAGTGTCTGATTCAAACTCTATACTTATTTAATTATAAGCCGAATAAATGGATCGAGCTCGAGCAAAATATATCAATTGATCTATCGTATTCAAGCTAATTCAAATTAACTCGAAATGATCATAAGCTCTACAAAATATCAAATATTTACAACTTTTTATATTCATTTTGAAATTAATTATCTCAAATAACTAATCTGTAAAATAATTAATATTTATTTTTTCTTAGATTATATATATTTCTTTTACTTGCCATTTTCTCATGTATATTATAATAAGATTTTGAAATTTTACATTGTTACACAAAAAAACACATTATGTAATATTAATGACAAGTTTTGTCAATCTCAAGCAAGCCATAAATTACAAATGTTATATATAAACTTGTAGCGTAAGTTGAAACATAAATATGATTATTAGTTTCCCTCACAAATTGAAGTAAAAATTTGTATCAAAAAATATATATGCATTTTTTTTAGAGTAAATTAGCTAAAATTCAATCCAAAATATAAACAATACCTATAAAATTTAATGAATTAACTTAGTGGATTGATTATATAAAAATAAAGTAGGGGGCGGGGGTACAATTACCAATCAATATGTAGGGAAATAAGGAGTTTGCTTGCAGCTAACCCATTGCACGCTGTGTTGTGTATTCGTTGTTCCTTTTCTTTTGGCTCAGTATATGAAGAGAGCAACAAAAACCAGAGGGTGTAGAAAGAAAACCTCCAAGATTGGGGATTTGATAGGGCAGTTAATGAAAGCCAAGAAAGGAGATCTGAAGAGGAAATGTGAGAAGGTGAATCGGGTCTAAGAGAAAGCTCTGACTTCCAAAGAACGCCTATCCCTAGGCAAAAGAGTTTTCAATTTGGCTATTATTTATTGTAAACTACTTCGAAAAAGGCAAAACTCTTTATTTGGACAATTTTGCTCAAAAGACATTTCCGACAAAGTGTTCTAATTTTCTTGTCAACGTATGCTAAAAATATTTTGTTTTGCCATGTTACCAAGAGAAAAAAAGCCAATTCTAAGAAAAATAATTGTAATTCATTAATTGGGGGTGGCAAACAAGCTCGTACTTCATGACTCGTTACTGGACCGAACCGTTAAACAAGCCGGCTCGCCACTAGCTTGGTTCAAAATTAATGAGTTCAAGCTAGGGCTAGCTCGCTCGCCAGTTTACGAGCTAGCTCGGCTAGACATCAATTTATAAATTTGTATGAATTTGTGTGCATTTTATACTATCCAGTTCAACCCAACTCAGTTCAGCTCGGTCCAAAAATATTTTAGAATTTTTTTTTCTTAAAACAAGATCCAGTCAAAAACCAGCGAGCCAGCTCGCCCACCCACGAGCTATCTCGGTTCAAGTCGTAACGATTTCAATTTGAGATTTCAACTCAGATCCCTAAAGTCAGCTCGCTCATGACTCGGATGAGCCAGCTCATTGCCACCCCTATAATTCATGCAGTACGTGTTAACTCTAAAAATTAACGATTCAATAACAATAATTATTTTCCACTCTGTAAGTATAACAAGAAAAGGTAAAAAAAATATAAAATTAGCCCTCGATAATATTTGAATCGTACGTATATATCCTATTTCAAAAATCAAGATGCCAAGTCAAAGTACTAGCTGATGGAACGTTTTGCGAAGCAATATTATATCACAATCATTGTAACTAAATTATAAAGATGCAAATTAATAAAATAAATAAATTGGGATACCGAGTTACCGACCTACGTACAGCTGGCTTGATTTAATTATTACTGGTCACATGGTGGTGTAATTTGTTAAGATGAGTCCAGATCCACCATTACCGATGCATTCTTGAGAAGTTATTTTAATACGATTCATCCCTATTTAAGACATTTAACGGGTCCAGATCCCCTAAAGTAACCCAATCTTTGGGTTTTGGATCTAGACCGTCCGATTCGAATTCGTCGCTCGAGATCGTCTCGGAATTCAAATTTGTCATCGGGATGTGTGCGCTCATTTTGGAGATGGATTTTCACGGATTCGAATCGGATGGTCTCGATCGAAACCCAAAAGTTGGGTTACTTCACTGGATCCGAATTCAAACTTAAGAGGGGGCATTTTTAATTGGTCTTGAAGTCTGAAGAGCACATGCCATCAGCACACGCAGAAGATTTAGGATTAGAGGCAATCCGGCTCCTGACGTACGGGGCCCTTTAATATTAGTGTGGATCTCAATCCAACGGTCCAGATCTATTAACGCAGGGTGAGTTAATGCAGAGAATACGAATTCGCCATCCGCACTGGTACTTACAAGTGTTATTGTGTACAGGGAACAAAAAATCTTTAATTGCATGCATCTTCCCTTGTGACACTTGCTTGGTTTTTTTTTTTCCTTTTTATTTTTTTTAAGAACACTTGATGTTATTAAGTATAAGAAGTCAAAATGCCACTAGTACATAAAACGTTACCATACATTGTATATTATATACTTTTGCTTAAATTTTCTTCTAAATCTACACTCAAAGTAAGAAAATATTGTTCCGAAAATTTACTCCGAAAATATGGTCAAATTGTACACAGTTTTATTATTTACAACCGTGTACAATTTGATCATATAGTACATGGATTTCAATAAAAAAACCGTGTATGAATGTTGGAGGGTATTTTCGGAAGTTCTGAAGCGCATTTTCGGACGGGCGCTCCATCAATTCTACACGGTTTTACTGTATAATCCGCGTGCGATGATCAAGCTCATTTTGGTAGTAAATTACATATGATTTTGACTTAAATTTTGTCTTATTTTCTCACATTTATGTTTAATTATTATGTGAAAAATATTACCGTTGCCTTATTTTATGTTTTAGTGCAAGAACTATATTTTGGGGCTATTTTACATTATTTGGAGCAAGAATATGGGTCGTTCGGAAAAGCGTAGCTCATAGACTAAGGCTCTGATACTGACCGTATTAGCCAATACGGACCAGAGCCCCAGTACGAACTAATGAAGGCCAAATATGCATTAACTCCTTGAGCGACACAGGGGTGTACGTTCCGTATTAGCCAATACGGACCGTACCCAAGACTCCCTTTGGTGAAATATTTGACAGCTGTATCCAGATTAAATAACTTGGACTTCACTCATCTCCAAACGCCCCTTCACTCCTATATAAGACCTCTGGATTGAACAGAAACATATTTTTGTATCTTTGGTGTTATCTATTTTCTTAAGTGAGAATAGATGAGTGTGTAGAGATTAAGTAGGAGGGTATTCGTGTATGGTTGTATATTTCTCTTATCTATTTGTAAACATGCCGTTTAGCGGCTAAGTTTAGATTCTTAGGATTGGCAGTAAACCTTGTTACTCATGATGCTTTGATATATACTTTTATTTGATAATTGTTTAGTCTTTTATTGTTCGATTGCTTTTACGTTTTATGTTAGATTTTACTTGATTTTGTTTTTTGGTCTAGACTGTCATGTGATCGATGGCCACAAATAAAAAGTTAGTCACTATTAGACTAATCGAATTGGAATAAGAGAAAATAAAAATACTTTCAAGCACTTAGCAAGATCAAACAAAATTTATGAACCTGGTTTGTTCAGATGACAATTAATCAAGCCTCGAGCCCACTCATTCTCATTTTGTCTTATTTGATTGGGTAGTTCGTCCGACCGACTCAAGTTACAAGACAGGTGCGATTAAGCCGGTTGACATGCGCACAGAGCAACGGCCGATTTTTGGATCAAGTCCACTTTCATGCCGACAATCTATTATATTATATTATTTTAAATAAATACTATGAATCATTCTGAAAAAATATGACAAAGTTTGTCCCAACCTATTTTTATTCTAACATAAATGAAAAAAAGATAGAAACAACATTTAGCTGAGAATGGATTTGAACCGATTTTTTTTAAATATCCTCAAAATAAAAAAATTACAAATATAGCCTCAGTCTTCAAATATTTTGAAAAATGCCCTGACCGCTCTACTATGGGACGGTTTGCTTCGACACCTAACTGCCCCATAGTGGAGCGGTTTGCTATGGTTTTTTTTTTGAATGATGTTTAGTGTGTATTGAATGAATGTTTTACATATATACACTAATAGTAATTTGGTCTTACTGTTTTTATGATTTTTTTCTTTTTTTCTCTCTTTTTGTATCATATTTTTTTATTTTGTAAATAGAATATATGACAAATAAAATATATATGTGTGAAACTAGAGCTGAACCTTAGATATTGCATAAAACCCATGTACCAAGAAAATATATTCTTGTTCTCTTTCATAAAATATTGGCAATTTTCTTTTATTTTTAAGTCATTTTGTGCCATATTTCATAAATTATTAAAAATAGTAAAAAAAAATTGGTATTCTACAAGTTCATTATATAACCAATTTACTGACCTACTTATATCGAAAATTAGAAATGAAAAACTTAATCGGAAACTTCAACTCAAGTTTTGAGACTATTCATTAGTTTTTTTGTATTTTGGAAATCGGACACTCGAGCGCCGTTTTATGACAATTTGAAGTTTCGTCGTCATTTTTTGCCTTCTTAGTGAAGATATTATCTCTCTTGCCTTATCCCTTGTCCTATCCTAGCCTGTTCACGAGTGATGTCTTAAATAAATACATGTACAACATACAAGTGCTTTAGAAATGAGAGAAATGACTTACAAAAAATAGATAGAGATGCATTATAACAGAAAGACACAGATCGATGACGTGAGAAAATATTATATATATATTTCTTTTATCACACATGGATCATACAATATGAATATCCAAAAAAGAAAAAAAAAAGAAAAAAATCATAAAAGCAGTGAGACAAAATTACTGTTAGTGTTTATATCTAAAATATTAATTCTACATACATTAAACATTAACAAAAAAAAAATTCATAGTAAATTGTCTCACAGTGGGGCGGTCAGGTATGAAACTGGATCGCTTATACACACTAAACATCTCTAAAAAAAAAATCTCCACAGCAAAACTGCCCCACTGTGGGGCGGTCAGGTATGGTTGCAAACCGCCCCACAGTGAAGAGGTCAGGACATTTTTCAAAATATTTGAAAACCGAGAATATATTTGTAATTTATTTTTATTTTTTGAGGGTATTAAAAAAAATCGGGATTTGAAAGTCCGGTTACAAACCTAGGGATATACATATGGCACATTTAATTCATTTTACACTAAATGCGACAAGTTCGATCTAATATTTATTAAACTGACGAATCTAATATTTCTAATTTCTATGGATTCTAAATAAATATAATTAATTAGTAAAATACATAGGACTCGCAGCAGGATGCGGACTGAGGCACTAATATTTGCAAATATAGGATGTTCGACTAATAATTAATCTGAGACTTTGACCAAAAAAAAAAAATTGTTTGTCACTACCAAGTCCTTTTCAAATAAAAGAAATCAGAAAAATGATAATAGTAATAATAATAGAAAACATAATTGAAAAATAAAAATCCGTCCAATATAAGTGTCGAAACTCTCATGGAAAGAAAATAAATAGTTGAAAAATTACTAGCGAAAACAGAAACATAATAGATACAATTCATAATTTTAAAAATTAATTGAAAATTTCAGTCGAAAATAAGAAAATAAAATTAGATACTCATATATAAAATTATTGAATGATGGAGTCAGATGATTGGATCTTCAATTTAACAAGTCTAACCCCAGATAATAATATTAAAATTTGTTATTGAACATGCGATGGATACACTTTTATGCATAATATTTTAATATATAAGTATATAAGGACTCCTTATCATTCGACAGAAATTGTGTAGAAGAATTGAAAATTAAGATGCGTATCTTAAATATTGTAATTATTATAATACCAATGTATAAGTAGCCAATAGGTTATTGACAAGCCGATATTAAGTTGAAATTTTCATGTGTGTTTTCTCTGCTGGATGACAGTGTGTCATTGCATGACGCTCAGCAATATACACATCATTTAATATACAAATATTACGGTGTCACATGCCCACATGTATCGGATTCATGCTGGTACGATAACATGTTCCACAAATTTGGGCCAATATGGTTAGGAGGGAAACTATAAATTGTCTTCGGTTTTACTACCATCTTTAACTCGTAGTAATCATTACCATTTTTGGGTCAATTTGGGCCAACTAGGCGGCTTCGTACAGCTTATCTTTTACACACGGACTCGACCTGTTAAAGAAAATGATTGAATATCTAGGGGCATAGAGAGTTCACAGAGAAGCTGGGGTCCCTATTAAATGTATTAAGCAAATGATTGAATATCTGGTACTTTCAGCGTACTCTGCTTGTGATTATATATATTTTTTTTCTCAGTTCAACTATAAACTACCAGAGAATAGATCACTGACATGTTTTGGTAAAAAAATTCAACGTGAAGCGTTCTGCATTTCAATTTTGATCATCACTGCTGAAATACAGAAATAAGCACTACAGAAATAAGTACTACTTTAATTATGAACAAGGCTGCAGTAGTGTCATTGTCAACTAATTAAGGCAGTATTTTGATAAAATTTATTATGCTTTTTAATACCACAAAAGAATAAAGATGTTATATTTTGTTAATTAGTTGATACTTGACGGTGAAAGAAGAAGAGACTAATTCCTCTTCAGAAGTTGAAAACTATTAAGGGAAGAAGAGACTAATTCCTTTTAATTTGTCCCAATCAAGTCACCCTATAATTTTTCAGTTCAAAATATTAACGGAATATTTTCATTCCGTCGAAAATATAACGAAATATGCTCATTCCGTCCAAAATATTAACAGAAAAGTTATATTTCATTAATTTTTTGGATGAAAAAGTTGTATGGTGACTTAATTGGGACAAATCAAACTTAAGTGACCAATTTGTGACAATGAAAAAGTTTAGTGACCTCCAGCGAAATTTACTCTTAAGTTTTGTATGAAAATTATATTTTGTCAAATTTAAAATATTTACAATCTTTTTAGAATTGGGATATATAGGTAGAACATTTTATATTAATAATTAACCATGCAATAACAATAATTTTTCTTCTCTTATAAATAACCTTTTTTTTATCAATATATTGTTAGTGGCGCAAACCATATAACCTTAAAAATAACAATAATTCTTGTTCACTCTAAAAGTACAATAAGAAAAAGTAAAATAACATAAGAATTAATTAGCCCTCGATATATAATATTTGATCGCATATATATACCATATTTCAAAAATCAAGATGCAAAGCAAAGTCCTAGCTCATAGAACGTTTTGCGATGCAATATTACAGCAGAATTTTTTAAATTTAAAAGGCAAATTAATAAAAATAAAATGGGATTAGCGACTTACATCTCGAGAAACAAAAGAGTAAGCTGGCAGGCCTTCAACCACACCAGGTGTTGCTTCAGATTTGCGCGTATTTCACTTCCTTTTTCTTCCCTTTTTTTGTTACCTTTTTGCCTAATATCGGGAGGAAATGAAGATTGGGATGTAGAGAGAGGAAAGCTCTGAGATGGTGTGGTAATTTCGTATGAACAGGAAAAAAAAAGAAGTGAGAAGGGACAAGGAATTGTGTGGGAGGGAAGTTGGATTAGCAGCTGCCAAGCTCAAATGATAACTCTTTTTATGCTCTGAGATGGTGTGGTAATTTTGTATGAATAGGAAATAAAAAGAAGTGAGAAGGGACGAGGAATTGTGTGGGAGGGAAGTTGGATTAGCAGCTGCCAAGCTCAAATGATAACTCTTTTTATGCTCTGAGATGGTGTGGTAATTTTGTATGAATAGGAAATAAAAAGAAGTGAGAAGGGACGAGGAATTGTGTGGGAGGGAAGTTGGATTAGCAGCTGCCAAGCTCAAATGATAACTCTTTTTATGCTCTGAGATGGTGTGGTAATTTTGTATGAATAGGAAATAAAAAGAAGTGAGAAGGGACGAGGAATTGTGTGGGAGGGAAGTTGGATTAGCAGCTGCCAAGCTCAAATGATAACTCTTTTTATGCTCTGAGATGGTGTGGTAATTTTGTATGAATAGGAAATAAAAAGAAGTGAGAAGGGACGAGGAATTGTGTGGGAGGGAAGTTGGATTAGCAGCTGCCAAGCTCAAATGATAACTCTTTTTATGCTCTGAGATGGTGTGGTAATTTTGTATGAATAGGAAATAAAAAGAAGTGAGAAGGGACGAGGAATTGTGTGGGAGGGAAGTTGTATTAGCAGCTGCCAAGCTCTAATGATAACTCTTTTTATGCTCAGAATGTGGCTGTGAACTCTGAAGAAGAGTCTAGATTCTCTGTTACAGAAGCACGGATGTGTATATACGACTGGTCCTTATTTATGGATCTGTAATTCTGTCTTCTTTTGTACAGGGCAGTTGTAATTGGTCTGGATTCAGGACAGCATTTGGCATAATAGCATCTTTGTGTACGGGAACAGACAATCTTAATTGCTTCTAGTCTGCCGTTTGGTGGTGACACTTGTTTGTCGTACAAGTGCCCAAATGTGCATTTTGCACCATTCAAAAAATATCTATGTTTCCTTTTTCTAATAAGTTGAAATCCACCATTCAAAATAAATATCTGTGTCTTTTTTTTTTTTAAGTTGATTGAGTGGTCCTTGTAGTACATAAAGCTTATCCAGTTCTGGCAAAATATTGTTTGAAAGCATTTTTTCTAGTCTGGTAATTTCAGTATTTATTAGGCTCCCTATTGCTTCATTCCATGACTAATGTAAAATTGAACATCGACAACATGAAACAAAATCTCTTTGACATTATATTCTCAAATTTCGCAAGGCTACTTTACACAATAATTTTGTTCATGTTTTTCTTTTTTACAAAAAAAAAAAAAAAAACAGAGACGAAATAGAAGTCTGACCAATTTCCTACATGCCACTATACAGTTTTAAGCCAAGGAAAAAAAAACATTAAGTTTATGAAGTAGCGAAAAGGAAATACTTCCATTTCTCAAGTTGTAAGTGAACTTCTAATTATTATTTTTTTTGTGGAAGGGATAATAGGATGACAACCATACTAATCTGCTCAACCATTACAATGCTAAAGAAAAAAAGGAATAAACAAAATATAATTGCTTCTGACAATTGTAGTTCATATGTGTCAAAAACATGATTAATTATTCTACAACCAAATAACTCTAAATCAATCAAATTGAAATTGTTTTATCAATCTTCTCAGAAAAATTGTTTTATCAAATACTACTGGTAATTTGGTTTTATATAGTAGTACAGTTCTATAAATTGCAGAGGCCTGAGGATATGACCCATAAATGCTACTATATGCTGTAAGGGGACAGCTAGGACACTAAACAAAGATTTGCCCTGCCAATTTTTGTTGGTGCATGTGACAACGTTCACTCCTGTTAAGAAGAAAACATGTTTCAGAGATTGATCTAATTATGTAAAAAGAAACTTGAGACCTTTGCTGTATGAAATGCACTTAGAATGTTTGGGTCTCCATTATTGCTAGCTAAATTTTTTTGGGAAGTATTAATCATAGAGTTTCATGCTAATATTGTACTGTCCTCTGAGATGAGTTGTTTTAGATCTTGAAAATTTTTTGTTTGGAAAAAATGTGATAGAGACTGACATCTGTTTACCATGGAACAACCTGTTCTTACATTTTTGAGAATTAACCCTTGATTACTTAGAAAAACTAAAAAAAGTTCTTGAATTGTGAAACTAGACAGGGAAAGGTTCAATGAGTACTGTTCTGATCTGGAAGAATATGTGCAGATATATCTTTGAATTGGATAACTGGAATATTCAATTGTTGTATTGACATTCAGTGCAATGAAGAATTTCTGCTCTGTTTTGCTGCAACAATACCTGCTCTGTTTTGTAGCAACAATACATGTACACAATTAGGAAAATAGGAACAAAAATTGTAAAAAAATAATTGGTGCAAATTTAATTATAGGGTCACTTGTTCACCCCTAAAAAAAGAAAAATAGAGAAAGAATATTGAAAAGAAAAGAGACCAACAAAGAAAAAGGAAACAGTTGAGGAAAAAAAAACTGAAAACAAGAAGAAATGGACGTGGCCATTAAAAAAAGAAAATGGGGAGGAGAAAAGGAGAAAAAAAGTTTGAATCGGAGGGAACCAACATTCAGGAAACGGAGGAAAGAATAAAAGGAGGCTGAGAGCACGGTTCACATTTGTTACAGCTGTGGCCTACAGTAGCAGAGTCACGTTGTTCCAAGAACCGCGACCATTCGGGCTGAGCACAATGCTGTTCTCCTCTCTCTCATTTAATCCGACAAGTGGAGCCCACGCCAAAGCAGCCAATCAGCACCTGTGCACTCCTTAGCCTCAAACATCTGATAGTAGGGTCTCATGGTTCATCCTTGAGGTGTATGTGTGCCATGCTCATTTGCAACTGAAAGACTCTTTCTTCTTCATCAGAAAACCACTCGAAAATCAGAACAAATTGGGAAAATTAAGATCCAAGTTCACCAAGAATAAAGTAGGTGAGAATTGGTCTAGGTAGAAAAGAATCGGCTCATCTTAGTGAGAATCAGCTCAACTAGGACTAAAACTCGATTGAATCGGCCGAGTTAAACCGATTCTACCGAATTTTCCCACAAAAAACACAGACCATGTGAATCGGTTAAAACTCAGAACGGCACCGGCAGATTCCATTCCGACACAGCCGAGTCAAAACAGAATCGGCCTATTTTTGGAACCATGCATGTAGGCATTCATTTCATATATGAAAAGATTACCTGAGAGAATAGTGCACCATCGTACATAATTAAACAAAGAAAAAAAAATGGTGGATATCTGATGCTATTCTAGCAGCGCACTTGCAAATTAGTGCATATTCTTAATCAAGTTTTTTATTAGCACAAAACTAGTTTCTGACAGAAAAAATTCGAGTTTTCTATCTGATTCGGCCAATTCTGATCAATTCGTCCGGTTCTGATTCTAATTCCATGATCAAGTGTGATCGATTCCGATTCCGATTTTGTGAACCATACTTATAAGGCATAGATGCAAGAGCAGCTCTATCTCCTCTATTCTGACAGTTCTACAGAGAATTATGTTTTTCTAGTACGTCTTGATACAAAGGAAATGAACCAATTCCAAGAAAAATTGTAATTCATGCAGTGTTCACTACATTGGTACATGGTAGTTTATAAAATTCATCACAGGTCGTACTATCGCTTGAGTTTGTGATGCAATCAGGTAGAAAGACGGCTGATTGGGGTGTTGGTGTTGCTTGATTCAATTTTCCATCAAGTTGCTTATAATTATTGTAGTTTATGGTGTGTAATTTACCGGCAAGGTTAGCTCGCAATGTCACCCTGTTTATATGCACAAAAGGTGTTCGAGAAAATTAATGAGTGAGATTTGTGTTTGTATCATGTCCTGAAAAGTATTGTTTGAGCTGGTGCCGACGTTTCCAAAGTATTGTTTGACATTTTAAATAATAAAAAATTTAGTGACAAAAGATAGCACTTTCCGTGTGAGAAATCATGAATTCAAAATCCGAATAAAAGATCATTATGAACATTGTAATTTGAATAACTAGACTTTTATCTTTCTCTAAAATAAAATTTGACATTTCAATAACAATAATTCTTTTTCACTAAATATAATAAGAAAAGGTGAAAGAATATTAAAATTAGTTATCGATAATATTTGATGGTATATATCATATTTCAAAAATGAAGATTCGAAGTCAAAAGTACTAAGCTGGAATGTTTTGCGAAGCAATATTATAGCACAATTGTTCAAATTAAATAAATGATGCAAATTTATAAAAATAAAATGGGTGACCCTTGCTTGATGTTTCTTTTCTTTTCTTTTCTTTTAAGAGAATTTGCTCTCTCGTTTTTATTTTGACTTAGAGATGATAATAATCCTCAAGGCCTTCACGTATCTTTGTAATTAAATAATATGTAAATATGTTTTGTATAATTCAATGATGTACCAAATTTGATGTATTTCGTACTATCTTCAAACTTTAAATTATTATCTTATATATACCGAGAAAAAAAGAAGAAAAAACTAGAATATTTTATTATCGATTTTTGTTTGCTCGGATATTTAAATATGTAAATATGTAAATATGTTTGCTCGGATATTTTCACGTATCTTTGTAATTAAATAATATGTAAATATGTTTTGTATAATTCAATGAGGATATGTACCAAATTTGTTTTTTTTTTTATTTTATTTTTGTACAATTAAAATGTAACAGAGAAACAAGACGAATCAAATAAGATAATAAAAATGGATGATAACGTCTCATTCTTATTAATGGAGAATCTGGACCCTTCTTTCTTAATAAGAGACCAAGGAAGCAAGTCGTGTAAAGAATCTGGAATTCACTTTTTTTTCATATCTTTATGGGCCTAACAAACTTGAACGCAAATTGTTTCTTATATGCATTTTAACAAAAGGCATTTTTGCTGGCCCAAATCAGACCCAATAACAGTGTTTGACTTGTCTCTTGGTTTGGGCCGGCGGGCTTTTTGACAAGGTATTCCCTACGATTTCAATTATTATCAAAAGTTTTAATTATATATGTTTCATCATCAACATTGGATATTTTTGTTGGAATAATAAATTATTTCATCATAAAGAAATGATATCAAATTAAAACATATAAACAGAATGAAGTAATTTTAATAAAATAATTAAAAGGAATCTATCAAATCATTGGATCGGTTCTATACATCTTTTGGTCATACTGATCTTGCCACATCCGAACCAAAATAATAAATGGACCAGATGTGCCACATGGCCCATATCTATAGGTTTGGATCGGACAAATTCCAAATCCCTATCCTGCCAATTTTTTTTAATTATCATGCGTGTGTAGAAAAAAACAACAAGGTACGGATGAGCAGTGGCCAAATCCCTATCCTGCTAATTTTTCTAAATCTCTATCCTGCTAATTTTTTTTGTCGAAATAAATATATTTGGTTTTTGAGCCTAGCTTGGATCGTCAACAAGCCAACGCAGTGGCCAACCCTGCCGGATGAGCAGAGTACCAGGTCGGACATGTACGGATTGGCCTGACTCAACCAGGTCTGGTTAATTTCCATTCTAGAGAAATTGGTCTTAGAAAACTTTGGGTTTGCTATGTATTTTAATTTTAAAGCAACCATATTTATTTAATAACCGTCACAATTAATAAAACAATCAATGAAGTTCAAATTGTAAAATGTTAGATATATATATTTTTTTATTTAGATAATTTGTGTATTACATTTTATAATTTGGAAGTCATTCAAAGTGTGCTCCAGATGGGGGTACGCGGAGGGAGGGGAAGGGCGAATGTACTGTGCAGAGGTGAGAGCTTGGCAGACCGGATCTAACCGGGTGAGTTCCCTTGCTTCAGAACAAGAGAATCAGAGATGGAGCGGAGGGGAGAAAACACTGTTCGGAGGTGATCGAAGGTGAGCTCCGTGTTGAATTTTGGCGAATTAAGTTGTTCACCCCTGATTCGGGGTGTACAAATTACTGTTCGGAGAGCTCCGTCACCTTCCTCCCTGTCCGGCCCTTCGCCTTCTTCGATCTACACGGTGAGTTCTGGAGCACAACCTTAGTAAAAAAATAGTTATAAATAAATTAAACCTTTAAATTTTCAAACTATTTCATAGATTAATTGTTTGATCAAATTATATGCAACCCATCTGATGATAATTTGGAGTTTTGAGGTTAAGCGCTATCCATCAATTCTAACAGTATGAACTGGTGGTTTTTAAGCACACTAAGGTCGTATCTCATTGGAACATGTTGAATAGGGTCTCGAAAATTTCGCTCCTGATTTGCCAATCATCATTTGTGAACCTTATAAAAAATAATTGTAAAATATATACAAATTTCTCTTAAATATAAATGATGCATAAATTTAAATTTGTATAAAATTTTATATTATAAATAAATAGACTTGGACGCAAAAGTACTTAGAGAGATTGTTATCATCGTCTCAACAAAAATGGAAGGCTGAGCATAATTCTAGAATATAGCGTGTTATACTCATTAAGAGAGCTTGATGAACATATTATTCTAAAATCTATCGGATTGACTTTAAACGAAAATCAATTTAAAAAATCTTGAACTAAAGCATCTGACCATGAATCAAAGCTGTTGAAATCGATCTACTTTACGAGTGATGCGTGTACATGCCAAATTTTGAAATTTTCGAATTTATTTAGTATAAAGTTGTCATAAAAAGAATGAACTCTTATATGTTATTTAAATGAGGGATGCTTCTATGCACCTAAGGACCTATTTGTAAAATGAGCATATTTTTATTTTCAAAGTTCAAACAGTCGATCCGACCGTTCAACATTATCTCCATATTAAAATGTACTTGGAGGTCAAATTTTACATTTTTTTCAATTTTTTTACTATTTATTAAGTATTTTACAAAACTAGTCAAATTCAGACCATTGAATTTTGTACCCATCTTAATAAATAGTAAAAAAATTCAAAAAAATGTAAAATTTGACCTCCAAGTACATTTTAATATGGAGATAATGTTGAACGGTCGGATCGACTGTTTGAACTTTGAAAATGAAAATATGCTCATTTTACAAATAGGTCCTTAGGTGCATAGAAGAATTTGCCTATTTAAATTATAAGTTATTCTAATGAATTTATTTTTCATCGTTTTTAACCGCTTGATTTTGTACTAAATGAAATAGAAATTTTCATAACTTTGCATGTACATGCATCCCTCATAATTAATGTAGATTGATTTCAATAGTTTGAATCCGTCATTTAAAGCCAATCTAATATATTATAGAGTTATGCTCACCATACGTGAGCATAGCACACCCTAACTTTGCTCAAACATCTGTACTCTTCAATGTCGATATCAAGTAAGTTATCTAGCCTCCCAGTCGAAATTTCTTATTCTAACAAATCTTAGAGAAATTTATATATATCCCATCAAGTCTTAAAAGTAAGGCGCTGGCAATTCCGTGTACAGACAATTGGTATCTTCTAACTTCACAGGACCACATTTAATTTACACCCCGCATGACCACAAACTCGTTTCCAAGGCTTAGAGCTTTGCTGCTACTAATCAAACTTTGCTCCCGCAATTCCTAGTCACTTCTCATTTATGCTCTGTTCATACATAACTTTCGTTCTAACATCTGCGAACCAAGTTAGGGTTGGCAACCACGGGTTTGAGTTTGAGATCAATCTTGTATATTGTGATTCTATTGGTGATTGTCACATGTCCCTCTTCTTGTTTTGAAAGATTTGGTTGGTTGGAAGGAGAACCTTGTGATTCCATTCCATTTCCATTCGGCACACGCGGCAGAGCCTTACCGGGCTTCGAGTTAAGCTGCCAATCTGGGGAAGCCTACTTGCTACCAAGTAACAACCAGTCTTACTTAATCCGAGCTATCCACAACAACACACTGTCTGTAAGTGTTGGGAGTATTTACATCCGATGTTACGATGATAGTGGATTTGGAATAACAGAAGATCATTCTGGTTTATTAAACTTATTGGGAACTCCTTACACGGTGTCTACCAGTGAAATCGTCCTTGTACATGTCGGCTGTGATGATTTACTAAAGATTAATGTCACAGATCAGATGTTTAGCCGACAAAGTGGATGTGTTGCATTCTGTGAATCACCTGATGGTGGCTATTGCTCTGGATTGGGCTGCTGCGCTGCTGCCTTACCTAGTTCTGGCATGAAGAGCTTCAATTTGGAACTCAAGCACATTACAAACAGCACAAATGGTCGCTTTGCCAATTGTTCCATTTCCTTCATATCCGAACAAATATCAGCAGTAGATATTGGATACATTTTCTGGTTTAAGTTATACAACAGTTCGTACCTCTGTTCTAAAGAGAAGAATTATTATCCATACATCCAAACCTTAACTCTCGAGTGGGCAATTGGAAATCAGACCTGTGAAGAAGCAAGGAATCAATCAGAGAGCTACCATTGTACAAACAACAGTGATTGCTATGACTCACCCACAAGTTTTCGTGGTTATTTCTGCAATTGTACCCAGGGCTTCCAGGGAAATCCATACGTCTTGGATGGATGCGCTGGTACGTACTTTTTCCATGTGTTTCACCAATAATTGATTTCAGTGCGCCTACCGACTCATTGATTTTTGTGCAAGAAGAAGGGGCCAAAATTTAATTCTTGAAATTTTAAGTCATGGTAGTTGATTCAAACCAATGATCTTCAATGTCTCTTGATTTTGTAGGTTTTGTTGTACACATCGCTAAATTAAATGGTTTCTGTTCTGGAATTTTATTACTATTAAATAATTAGTACTAAATGTCAGTATTAATTTGTGATTATGGAAAGGTGCTTTATATATAGTACCTTCTTTCATGACAGAAGTATTATTATATTTTCCTTTTGCTGTTTCCTCAATTGTCATGCCTTACCAGTATTTCGAGTTGTAACTTGTAACAAATAATTCCAAACTTGTACTCTTGACAACAGAATAAATCTTTTACAGATAACAATTATGATGTACTAGTCAATTTCAATTAATTATTCCCACAGTCAGATGATCCATAACCAGCCTTGATAATTGAAAACAGACTTAACTATATACTTTTTTCAGATATCAATGAATGCAAGGATCCAGACTCGAACCCTTGCATCGGGAATTGCATCAATGACATAGGAAATGTGTCTTGTTCTTGCCCCAAAGGCATGATTGGTGACCGCAAGAAGCAAGGAAGTGGCTGCACGCGTACGAGGGTCTTTCCACTTGACCTTACCTTAGGTAATGGATATATAGAAATCATTTAGGACTTGAAAACAACCAGGATTAAAGAACATATCATAACAAACTAAATGCGAAGAGGGACTCAAAATCCTCTTTTTGTGTTATACATGTTGTTATGGGACATTGACTTGTTTTGTTCACATGGACATCATACTCATCCCCCGAACAATATTTAAATCAAGTCAAAATGTATGTTCTTGACTTGTTTGGGTTACATCCAGGCCTGAGGAGTTCACGTCCGTTATTAGATTTAATTAGTTGTTTTGAGTTTGGATTGTATTGAAATCTCAAGTTATTTCATTCTGATTACTGTTGGAGGCTTGGAGCAATTCAGGCCTGAATAGTGGAGGATCGAAGTTTTTTTTTTTTTAAATGATTGACATTGGCTGTCAATTTAAACTACCACAAAAGGTAGTATTACAATTACCAGAGAGAGCATCCTCATGAAATTAAAATGAAACAAACAAAATTAAAACCAACCCTCCCTGTACCAGTAAGCAAAACGGTACCATAAATGCTACAGTGACTAGCACTGTTTGAGCCAAAGTAGCCCCTACTGAACTGCAGCCTCTGCTGCCATGTGTGGTGTCAGCCTTCTACCAGAAATGCTATAGTGGAGGATTGAAGTTATTTCATGTTAATTAACTTAGCAAATTAATTTTATTGGAAGATCTTTATTTCTGTAACTTAACTCCCGGCTGTGTAGTTTCTACACAGCCTGTCCCAAGCCAAAAAAAATGAAGAGGATTCGTGATAGGCATGGCGAGCTAGCGGTAAAAAAAAGCCTCTTTATGGAAATGAAACCCTCACGAATTGGGCAGGAGTAGTACTAGGATGGGTGATCTCCTGAAAAAGTCCTTGTGTTGTTGATTCCGGTTGGGTTTCATTTCTAGCCTGCCTCAACTTGTTTGGGAATAAAGGCTTTGAAGAAGAAAAAGAAGAAGAATCTTTATTTCTATAACTTTTGCATGAAGTAAGGACATGTATGATAAATAAATGCTGAAATTAGCACTGAAAGAAAATTATTCTGAACAATTTTGCAGGTTTAGGGCTTGCTTCCTCGTTCATATTGACTGCTGCAAGTTTCTTTACCTATTTGACTTTTCAGAAAAGAGAACTTACAAAAAGGAGAGCCAATTTCTTTAGACAAAATGGAGGGCACGTGCTGAAACAATGATATGGTGCTGAAGGAATCGATCCAAAAACGAAGATTTTCACGGAAGAACAGCTCAAAAAGGCCACAGATAACTACAATGAGAGCCAAGTTCTCGGCCGAGGAGGATTTGGTACTGTATACAGGGGAATCCTGCAAGACAAAAGTGTGGTTGCCATAAAGAAATCAAAGCTTTCTGAGGAAAGTCAAGTAGAACAGTTCATAAATGAGATTATCATCCTTTGTCAAATAAACCACAGAAATGTGGTCAAGCTTTTGGGTTGCTGCCTAGAGACTGAAGTCCCGTTGCTGGTGTATGAATTTATACCTAATGGAACGCTGTTTAACCGCATCCATGATTCTATTCCTTTACCGTGGAAAGATAGACTGCAAATAGCTGCAGATATTGCAGGAGCATTGGCTTATTTGCACTCTGCTGCTTCTCCACCAATCATCCACAGGGATATTAAATCAGCAAATATCTTGCTAGACGAAAAATACACCTCTAAAATATCTGACTTTGGTGCATCAAGATCTGTGCCATTTAACCAAACTCATGTAACAACGGTTGTACAGGGGACTTTTGGGTATTTAGATCCCGAGTACTTTTCTACGCATCAGTTAACAGAGAAGAGTGATGTATACAGTTTTGGTGTTGTTCTAGCTGAGTTGTGGTTAAGGGAAAAGCCTATCTCCCTTGATAGACCGACCGAAATCCAAGGTTTAGCTGCATATATTAACATGCTTTTTAGCCAAGGCCAGCTGGTGCAAATGATGGAGCCTTATATAATAGACGAAGCTGGTTTTGAGCAAATAGAAGCCATTGGAAGGCTTACTAACAAATGTTTGAGCTTGAAAGGAGAAGAGCGGCCAACGATGAGGATAGTGGCAACCGAATTGGAAAGGCTCCGACAAGCCATAGAGCAAGAGACAGCCCACTTTGATACAGATGCGCTTGTGCCGTTGTTGTGTGGGCCCAGGATCACAGAAAATTCTATTTACTTGGGTGGTAGGGAGGAAGAAGTGACTAGACAATATAGTCTTGACACTAGCATGCAATGTTCCATGGAACTGCCGAGATGATTTACTTGAGAAACTTCCTGATCTTTTATGGTACCAAGTCTCTCACAGACTTTTTAAGGAAACAAAAAACTACTAAATGTTGTACAATAATGAAATGACTCTTGATCTTTCTTGCTTGTTATGTATGTTGCCTATGTGAGCCTTCTGTGGTGTGTTTTGAACTAGTTTTATTTGTCAGAGCCATAATAGAACTATCTATATAACGTTCCTTTTGATTCGAATTTAGCAATTAGCTTTCCTTTGAAATGTAAATGAGATGGTAGCAGATATGAAATGAGTGGTTAAGCACCGAACAGTTGCAGATTAATTAATACAATGCAAGGTAGTGCATTAGATAGCATGAGTTCCACCACTGAGTTTTAGAAGACCCTGGTTTAGGCAGTGCATTTACCAAAGAATATTCATATCCTCAATTTCTTTTCGTAGGTATTTCTGATATAACAAAATTTAAAGACAATCCTAACGGCTTAGGGTAGGATACAGGTATGATAATTCATAGCGGGTAAGGGTAGCATACATGTAAGAACAATTTGTAACGGGTATGGAAACGAAAATGATTTCACCCAACTCTTATCGTACCCGTTAACACGTACCTTTGAACAACACGATTAACTATAAAATATTTCAACAAAAGAGTACAATGTTTTTTCCATTTACTGTTATATTGCACATTCAGTGTGGCAAATATTAAATTTGAGTCAATTTGAAATTTAACTCGTCCTACACTGTGAAATTATTAAAGCTCCAATATATATATATATATTTTTTAATAAAAGACAAAATGAATATTAAAGAAGTCCAAATTTAATTCACACGCTATTAAAAAAATAAACCACGCATCTCGATAAAAAGTTTCTAATTTAATTTGCTTGGAACAATTCTTTTTTTCAGATATCAAATATAAAAGTTATGTAAAGTATTTTTTTAGATATGTACAAAAAATCACTACTTCTCGACCATTCTAAAAGAGTGATTTTGTACATATATAAAGACATAGTAAAAAAATATCAAAATTTATAAAATTTGATGTCTAAAACCACATTTTAATATGTATATTGTGCTGAGAAATTTAGATAGATTGTTTGAACTTTGAGAACGAAAATAAAGATGTGAGTATGTGACCAATGATTGAGACACAAAACTAATAAACATTTAACCCTACTCAAGTTAGATATATATATATATATATATATATATATACCCGATATATAGAACATGTTCATTTGGTCTAAATCTAATGTTTCATAGTCTTCTGCATTTTCTTTAACAAACAACGCTCCAACTTTAATTAGAATCATGTTTGCATAGAATAATTGGTTTGTATTGCATTCTGTTTTTGGCATTTTGAACCCTGTTTCAATGTATTTGAATAAATAAAAGGTGCGTAGATTGCAATGTATTGCCTATGTTTATTGCTCTGCAAATTCGAAGAACAATGAAGCCTAGAACTTATCCAAAATTATAGAAAACATATGATTTTATTAGCGACGTTTGTTCGTCAATTCTTTTTTAATGGTCAGGACGTAAGTTGCTAAAATTTGAATTATTAGCTTCAAAGCTACGCGGTTTGAATTGAAGTCACAAGGCATATGATTAGGAGACGTTATATTTACTAATTTTGATTTGGGATGAATTAATTAGAAATCAGATTGGGAGTAGGAGTAAGAGGAAAGTGTTGGAGGAAGGGGAAAGGAGGTGAAAGCGGAGTCTATATAGTATTTTGCCAAAAAATTAGAAGGAGAATATTTTGTTTGAAAATTTATTAAAAAAAATATTTTATAAAATTTCCCTAAACGGCTATACCCATCGATCCACTGTTATTGGATCCGATTTGGGCCAATATGTTTGTACCTTTTGATTTAAGTTCCTTAGTTGCTAAGCTGTAAAAGTGCTGTTGCAATTATGTGTAATAATTACTAATTAATTTACTGTTAAGATGGATCCATTTCAATTAATACTAGAATATGTCTTTACTTTGTGGGTATTTCACATTATTTCATGGGTTGTTAACCACTGACGAAAATTCTATTTTTTTTTTTGTGTGGTTACTCCAAAGTTATCTGCGTCAATATTATGACAGAATTTTTATGACCGAAAGAAGATCTAACTCTCTACGATCACTAGTGCATCAATGACGATTTTAGATTATTTCAAGTCCAAAACCGTCACTGAAATTGTGCTGCAATAATTTAATTTTTTTTTTTCATTTCAATTGAAATCTGATACGGTACATTTGCATCAATTAGATTCATGCATAAAGGTGGCATCCAACAAAAAATGAGAGAAATTAAATTGGATGGATAAAATTATCAATGATCACTACTAGAATTGTAGTTTCTTCCAAAGACAATATATGGCTTGTAATTATTATAATACCAATGTATAAGTAGCCAATGGATTATTGAGAAGCCAATATCAGATAATAATTCTCTTGTGTGTTTTCTCTGCAGGATAGACCGTGTGTCATTGCATAACGCTGAGGTATATACACATAATTCAATTACTGTGCCACATGTACCGGATTCTAGCTGGTACGATAACATCTTCCACAAATTTGGGCCAAGTCCAATAGGAATATCGTGTTCCTCACTTTGACACACTGTTCATGGTCTGATTTAGGCCTATAATGAACGGTTATAGTATAAGAAAATGTCTTCAATTAATTTGTCTTTGGTTTTATAGCCATCTTTAACACGTAGTAACCATTAACATATTTGGGCCAATATGGGCCAATGTGATGTCTGTCGGATACGTCCTGCTTTTCAATTAATCCGTTAGAGATTTAGATCTGATGTCTATGGGATACGTTCTGCTTTCCAAGATAACTAAGTTACAAAGATGATGCTTTGTGTTACCGAGTCAAGGGAGGAGTAATTCAGATCCAGTGCAATACCTGACTGAGTACAATTAGATCTGAGTTGTCAGTTTTAACTAGGCACAAATCTCAAAACAGGCCCCTATATCTACTTGGGCACCGAATTTCAATTGCTCTGCTGGAAGCTCATTGGAACTCATTGTATTCAGGTACCTAGGAGGATACGGATTTTTGGAGATGTTGGGTCCATGTTAAATGCTTGATGCTCAATTCTCTCCTGCTCCCAAGAAAATGATCGAACACCCTGTATATATACATAACAGTCTGCCATCATTTCACAAAAAAAAAAGTCTGCCCGTGTACGGTTCCAGGTGCCCATTGAGCTAAGACAGTTTAAGTGAATTAAATCACATGTGACCATCTGCTTCGACTCTTTTTACTGGTCAGATCTTTTCCTCTTTTCAGTGCAGTTCTTTTGCTCTGTTTTTGGTACAGAGGAAATGCTTCCACCCCAGCAGTGCCGCTATTGTAATTCAAGCTGTGTGCACCCCAACCAAATGTATGCCTTATCCAAATGAGAAGAAAATTCAGATTTGACAGCTAAGTATCTCTGCTGTTTTATTGCAATCCAACACTAGCGATTTATTAAATAAACACAAGACCATTTCATGGATTGATATATAAAATAGGGTTGCCCAAATGAACGATCGACCGGATAGCCTCTAGGCGAGTACAATTGGCCTCTTCCCCGCTTCAGAACTAGTTTGTCAAACATTCAAGTGACCAACCCGACGAGTCTAACCGTAAAAGTAAATATAATAAAGGCTTATATGATTGTTTATATTTCACCGTGGGACTAAGAAGTTTCATTATATCCGGTCGGAGCAAACTTTGTGAACAGAAAGAAAATTAGAGACGGAATCAGACTATGGGAATCAAATAAATATGAGAGTCACTCATATAATTTTTTTTTTTTTGTAGATAATGAGATCTAAGTTTACAATATCATGACATTTTACTCTAATTTATATATAAAATCATACAAAAAAAATTAAAAATGAAGATCAATTGACCCCATTGTTTTAATTTACACACGCCAAGAACTAATATAATAATATGTGACAGATACATCCGTTTGGCTGTGCAAACATATACTCCTTGACTCATTTTGGTTGCTGTTCTGAGCAAATTTAAATTTTAAAGAACATAAAGCAAAAGGTGATAATGGCAGATTATTATTATTATTATTTATTTTTTAAAATAGGCTATTAGACCCGTTTCATTGATTAAAATAATTGTAAATTACAAATTACTAATGTTTCTCAGACAAACCAATGTATATTATTATATTATTATTATTATTATTATTATTATTATTATTATTATTATCATGGTCGTCAACCAGGCACTATATATATCCGGCCGAAACAAACGAAACGAAACATAGAATGTACAATTACCTATTATTGCAGATACGAATTTTGATTAACTGGACTGCAAATTAACGTCGTCTTATAATATTGAAAATGTTAGCAGACCGTTAGATACGAATGTTATTTGAAATAAAGTATTATATTATCTAAATGTTAGCAGAGTGTTCGTAAAAATATAATTTAATTGAAAAAAACAATTTAGATGAAAATGTGAGCAGAGTATATAACATCTTCCACAAATTTGGGTCAAGTCCAATAGGAGTATCAGGCCAATATTGACGGTTAGTCGAGAAAGAACAAAATTTCTGCGGTGAAATTAAATGTCATCGGTTTTATTACAATCTTTAACTGGTAGTAAACATTACCATATTTAGGCCAATATGAGCCAATGACAATGTCTTCGGTTTTACACGCGGCCTAGACCACTATTAACATAGTTACAAAGATGATGCATGTGTTACCGGGGCATGGTAGTTCAGAGCAGCGGGGTCGAAAGTAGAGCTTAATTCTCTCCTGCTCCGAAGCAAATGATCGAACACCCTGTGTGCATAACAGGCTGCCCGTGTACGGTTCCAGCTGCCCATTGAGGCAAGGCGGTTTGACCTTTTCTTCTATTCCATGCCAGTTCTTTTGCTCTGTTTTTGGTACAGACGAAATGCATCCGCCCAACAGCACTGCTACTAAGATTCACGCTGGGTGCACCTCAACCAAAAGTATGCCTTAATTTGGCAGTTAAGTATCTCTGTTGTTTACTTGCTATCCAGCAATAGAAGTTTCCCCTAAGTTCGTGACTGGGCATGCAATCTGGTACAAATTAAGATGTCTGCTTGGGATTGATGATGTGTGGGTTGGTTTAATGTCCCTGTGAATTGATGGAATTTACAGTTGCTTTGGCATGTATTTACTGGTAAGGTAAAACAGCTCTAATGCATGGCAGGTGTTCGAAGAAACTTGAAGAAACAATGAAGAATTCCGGGCCAATGTAAGGACCCAACTTCAATGGCAGTTGTATATATCTGGTATTTTCAGTGTTCTCTGCTTGTAATTATGTTATTTTTTTTTCTCAGTTCAACTGTAAACTACCAGAGAACATATCACTGACATGTTTTGCAAAAAATCAACGTGAAGGGTTCTGCATTTCAATTTTGATCATCACTGCATAAGGAAATACATAAATAAGACATGGAAGATAGTCCACTCAGTGAAAGTACGGTTGAATTTTGTGTGGGCTCAATACAGTTGAGTTAAAATACAGTTGAGTTTTATATCAGGTAGCAATATTCAAACCCTGGTTTGTGAAACCAGACTTCAATTATGCAAATTTCAAACCCTAGTAAGGAGGAACATAATGTGTTTTTATTTCTTGAACTCTGATTTTTTATTAAAAAAAAATGTAGGCCACATCATAGTAAGAAAGTTTCAATATATATACATTCTTTCCTCACCATTACAACAACGACAATTAATAATAATAATAATAATAATCAATATGACACTCAAAATAAATAATAATAATAATAATCATCGATATTACACTCAAAATAAATAATAATAATATCAATAAACGAGAAAATGATTATTTATAAGGTCACTGAACTGAATATATTGTCAAAGGTCCAAATATTTATCTCCAAGTAGTCAATCACCCCAATAGCTGCGTAGAACATGGCAATTAAATTTACAATCATCAAATTCAGTTCCCAATAAAAATAATACACAAAGCAAACACGAAACAAGGTTCCTTGAGTCATCAATTTCCTGGATAGTGCGCTTAGAATTCCAAGTTATATCGCAAGCTGCTAATGTAGTATGAAGCCTACAGATTAGCAAATCACATACTTTTGCCATAAATAAGCACTACAAGGAACTGAGGCTCAACTTTATTCCGACCCAAAGGGAAAACACACAACCAATTATTATTCATTACATAACAAACTTCTAAAACAAAGAGCTCCGGCTGATTGATGTTGCATGCAATTCAACTGTGTAAAAGGCCTGTGATATGAAATTGAGCACAGATTTTTCAATCGAGGAGTTTTAAGGTAACTCGAAAAAAAATGTAAAAGTGGTTATTTTATACCAATTATTTAATATACATACAATAAACTAATTTCTAAGCTAGAGAATCTCTCATGTAAATAACATATAATTAATTCATGCATGCATGGGTGGAAAAATATAGAAGGTAAACTTCAAACAAAAAGCATGGTGGAATTGCAACATGGTCTAATCAGTTTGAGTGTATTCAAAATAGCAAAACAATTTAAAACTAATTTGTAGCAATATAATAGATGATGATAACTTAAAATTTATTCGTCGCAAAATGTATTTATAACAAAGACATACAACATAGATTTTGCAAAAAATAAAAAAAATAAAAAAATAACAAAAGCAGTTATTTTGTTGTTTCACAAGCTCTTGTAATCTCATTACAGAAAATATTCATGATAAAAAATAAATGGCAGTGGAGTAGATCGATGATGCGTGCAGGTAAAAAAAAATGAAATGCAAATAGTGAATAGATAAATACAATTGTTACAATCATAAAGAAGCTAACTCTAGTTCAGTTTCATAAGCAATTAAAAATAATACGGACACAACAATCTCTTTTATGCATATTGACACATTAATGGGTACAAATCCTCAAATTTTTGTCAAGTAATGGACAAAAAAGTTATACGCACAAGTTCCAGAATGCAAAATGGAAAAAAAATAATATAAGTGGAGGGCATACCTTACAATCAAATTATTGAGTGGGATATTGGCTGCCAGCTACAAAACACGACAGCTAAAATGAAATAGTTGGTGAGTTCCTTTACCTAAACCCCCAAAATGAACAGGCACATCTATGCAATACATCCACTTGAGGGAAACAAGGTGCTCGATTCCCTTTGGGACCTCCATTAGCTGTGTTCCAGTGCATACAGCCAAATCACTTCAAGGCTCTCCATGGTGCCCAGCTCCATCTCCACTCGAATCAGATTAGGCATTATATCCAATTCCAGTGTCTTCAATTTAGGAAACCACCCTGCTTGAAAAATCAATTGTTGTCCTTCATATGCTCTTTTGAGGTTCAAGTACGTGAGGTTTCTGCAATGGGAAAGAGATGGCAGAAGATCATTTTGCAGTTGAGACCACAAAAGCCATAGCGTTTGGATACTATTCCCAGATGTTTTGAATAAAGGGGATTCAAGCAAGGTTTCTTTCAGTTGACCTGTGAGAACTAACTTCTGAAGTTGTGGGAGGTTCAGGCCTTCCAATTGGAGAATCTCATCCTTATCGCTTGCATGAATATCTACGAAGGAAAGCAAACTCATCTTTGATAATGATTTGCATAACTCTACTGAGTGGTTTTCTTTCACATTCATTATTCGGAAGCTTCTCAATTGAGTTAAATTACCCAGTTCTTTTACTACCATAGCCTTTGATTCTAATGCTTGAATAGTCTGGAGCTCTTTAAGGTAAAACACACCCTTAGGTAAAGAGATTCCAGTAATAGATTGAAATGACTTATATGTTGGATCTACCACCACCTCAGTGAAGAGATGGCGTAACTTTTTTAGCTCTGATATATCGTCTGGTAGCTTTTGCATTTTGGAAAATGCGAGATCGAGTGTTTGCAAGTTGTGAAGTTTTTTGATAGATTTGGGTAAAAGTTTCACCTTTGTATTCCTCAGACCCAAATAGTGGAGATTGAACAAATCCCCAATAGAATTTGGAACCGTTTCTATTGGCAAGCCTTCTAAATCCAAAACAGTAAGATACCTTGACTTGTCAAAAATGATGGATAGCAAAGGAGATGAGGGCACATCATTGTTAACTGACAAAAAGGTTTTGAGTTTGGGAAGACAAACATCGTGCATGACCGTCTCCCTTAGATTGATTATTGAGAGCCGACGAGTAGAACTATCGGGATTTTCTGAGTTGTTATCCTCATGCAGCAATCCAAAATTTTCTTTTCTACATAATGAGATGGCCAACTCTCTCACTGTATCATGCATTTGGCACCTCTTCACCCTACCAAAATTATTTTTTTGTACCACCTGTAACATGCTGCGATGTATGAGCTCCATGAGATAACCCTCTGCCACCTCTTCTAATGTGCTTCTTCCCTTTTGTTCTATAAAGCCTTCGGCTATCCAAAGCCTTAAAAGTTTCTTTCTTGGAAGGGGAAAATCCTCTGGAAACAAACAACAATATAGAAAACAATTCTTGAGGTATTTCGGTAGGTACTTGAAGCTTAGATTAAGAATATTTTTCGATGGATTCAAGTTTGGGTTGTTGTCTAGCTGCCAGCTAAGTTGATCAAATAACCGTTTCCATTCGGATTCTGTCTTCTCAATCAAGGACAACATAACACCTAAGGAAACAACAGAAAGAGGCAATCCATCACACTTTGAAGCAATCTTTCTTGCCCACTTTTCAAGTGGAGGAGGGCATGCGTGGTTTTTTTCAAGATGAAAAGCCTTTTTACAAAATAAGGACCATGAATATGTTTCTGACAAAGGTTTTAGTTCTAGTCTATTGTTTTCTGGAGCAAGATTAGCTACCTCAGCCATTCTGCTAGTAATCACTATTTTGCTTCCCCGATGATTATCAACAAGTGTGTCCCTTATATCAAGGAATGCTTTTGGATCCCACATATCATCTAAGACAATCAGATATTTCTTTTCTTCCAAGAGATTTTGTAATGTATTTTTCAATCTCAAAATATCCATGTTGGTTGCATCAATTGTAACACCCTTCTCATTCCTACATATTTCAGATATTATATTCCGTAGAATATTTTCAGTGGTATATGATTGAGATATAGAAACCCATGCATGACGATCAAAGTTTTTTCTTTCTCTCTTATAAACATTTGTAACCAATGTTGTTTTCCCTACACCACCCATTCCCCAAACGGATACAACAGGGAGTTGTGGCTCCCCAAAATTTAGCCACTTCGTTAATTTCTCCCTATCTTCTGTGATGCCCACAAGATGATCTTCATCCACGAAGTGTGCAGAGACAGCCACATTGTGTGAGTACTTGTTTGATAAGTTAGAGTTTTCATTTTTTATTTCTATTGTTGGCAACCATCGTTCTTTAATCCTTGCAAGATTCTTAAGCCTTTCCTCTGCTTCAAGCAGTTCAGAGGCAATTCGTTTAATAGCTATCAATAACTTTGGCTCTTTAAAAAGGTTTTTCACATAAAATGTTATTCCACCAAACTTCTGATTACCAATTAGGTATGCAAATTCAACCACGATATCTTCAATATGATTTGCTAACTTCTGTACCTCTTTTATCCAAGCTACTTGAGATTCATTGCTTGGGTGGTCTGTTTCTATCTCATTAAGAAATCCTTGCATCACTTGAAGTTCAGTACTAATGTTGTTCATGTTTAATTTGAGGTTTGCGTAAATTGAGTGAAGCTTTAAAAATTTTGAGGTTGCTAGACTCGCTACTTCTTTAGCCAAGGTTGTTCCAAGGACCTTGAGGGCTGCATGAATGGCTGCCTCAGCCATGCTTAATTAATTGGCTTCGATTATACTTCTTATTTATTCATTCATTCCTGAGCTGTTCAAAGCAAATATCAAGATTAGGCAATCTTAGAAAATATACAAATTATTTCCATAATTTTTTTTATTTCCATAATTTTCTATTATTGATAATTGTTTTTCTATTCTTCTAATTATTCTTCAAAATATATGTTACGATAATTATTGTTGGAATTCAGACGAATTAAAGAATAGGGCGGTTTAGAGGAATTAAAGAGAATAAAAGAATAAATGTAGAATAGGAACGAGGGTCATTCCAATATCCATATAGTCTTCCCTATACCTTACTATTAACCATAAAATATTAGCTTACCCATATATACCATATTCTACTATTACTCATTACCCTTACTCATTAAAATTAGAGGTAAGGAAACGAAGAATGATAATTATTGAATAAAGTGATCGCATACATAATTTAATTTTGAATAAGAAAATATGCGGTCCCGAGCTAGCTAAGCCTGACCAGGACGCTCTAAAATCAATTATTTCAACTTCACAGTTTTTGGTTTGAGAATTTGATAAAACTTACCTCGAATTGGACTACGTCCAAACCGGCTCGAGTCAATCAAGCTAGTCTGGCCGGCTAGCTCGATTCTTCCGATTCAACTTGGATGTGGCCAATTTCCTAACCCAAAACCATAACATTTTTATAACTATGGACCTGACACTACTACAAAAAACGCTAATTATTAATTGTATATCTTACACGTCTTCTCAAAATGTTCATTAAATTTGTGTGCAAAACAAGAAAGTACGCTTTTGAAAATGAACTCCAACATTCATAAACTGTTATTTATTAAAAAACCCTGTACAATTGAGTCCAATTGTACATGGTTCTTTATTAAAAACTGTGTATTAATGTTGTAGCGCATTTTCGGACACACGTATATGAATGCAACAACAATTGTACATGGTTTTCTTGAATGATCCGTGTGTGATGAAAGATTCTTGCCATTCTGTTATAATGCATCTCTATATTTATTTTTCTAAAACATTTCTCTCATTTCTAAAGCATCTCTTCCCTATACATGTATTTCCCTGAGACATCTCTTCCAAACAGACGAGGCTAGAGCCAGGGGTAAGACAAGGGAGGCGATATCTTCACCAAGAAGGCAATCTCCGACGAAGAAACTTCAAACGGACGTAACTCGGTGCTCGAGTGTCCGATTTCGGCATATAACCCCAATTCGGAAAGCTAGCGAGGAGATCTACATCGATATGGCATAAACTACATTTTTCAAGCCCAAAAAACTGTTGTGTCCCAATTCATTATAAGGGCTTACTTGTAAATTTATTCTTTCTTGTAATTTGCTTGTTTTATTTGAATCTCTTTGTAATTTTTGTAACCCAAATAAACTCTTTGTAATTTACTATTGAAATAAGAGAGAAATTGAAAATTGGCTTACGCCTCCAATATCGTGTGCAACGTTCCTCATCACAGAGAGCTGGAATCGAACAAGAATCGAACAAGGAACGAAGAACTAAACTCAATTTTATTAGCAATCAAAGAAATTGGGTACAATGGCATAACCCAAAACTTTCAATAGAAACAATACAAATGACTTGAAAATTCTCCCCCTAACTCTATGCTCTTATTGGCCTTATATAGGCGATGGTAGAGAGACATAAATAACAGAAATTGGTTTACTAATTCCTTCTAACTACTTATTGTTACGACCTTGTTTCTAACAGCACCGCCCTTCATGTAATCGTCTCCAATGCTCTCCAGTTCGCCATCAGCAATCTTCTTTCCTGAACTGACATCGCGGGTCCCAGCTCTCATTGAGTTAGACTCCTTAACCATCACGGGCAGCTCATTAAGTGAGGACCCCACCTCCAGCGCTTCATCATTTAAAGTGAACTCTAACCGTGCCTTCCCCTTCTACCCAGCACCTTCGCCATGTTCTCCCTTCACACTGATTGAGTCTCGTTCGACTTGTTTTGCCTCTGATCGCGACCCAGATCGTTGCATCGTGTGTTCTCTGTGTGTTACTCAAAATCCTAACAAGTGTTATCATAACCGATCTACACTGCTATCGATCCGATCAGTAATTCAAGGAATAAAATCGCTCTCTCCGCTGCATTCTGCTGCACTGTCTAGGGTTTCTCATTGAGCGACAGTGCTGCGATTGTGAAATTTTCTGATCTTAGTTTTCTCTTCTTGTGGACCGTGTAAAGACTATCAGGGCTCTCTCTCTCTTCTGTTTCCTCCCGAGCTGCGCAAAGACCAAGGCATATAATCCTTTCTTTTCTGGTGCACTTTGGTGAACCGCATAAAGACAAAAAAAAAAGGTGATTTTGTTTTGATCCATGGTGAGCCGCGCAAACTCCATAAAAAATTAAGTAAATTTCTGAAATGGAGGATAGTACTGGTGTACCATTATCAAATTGACATCATCCAATTATTCTATTTGGAAGTCTAGAATGAAGGATATGTTGTACTGTAGGGATGCCTATGAACCGGTAACCGGTGTGAACCAAGTACAACCACTGATACTGCTTGGACCACATCCAATCGTAAAACGGTTGCGTTGATCAAACAGTGGGTTGATGATTCTGTGTTTCATCATGTTTCAACCGAAACTGATGCCAAGAAATTGTGGGAACATTTGAGAGTTTGTATGAGGGTAAGACAGCACAAAACAAAACCTATTTCATTCGAAAACTTGTGAACATGAAATATCATGAGGGCTTATTGGTGACTCAGCATTTGAGTCGGTTCCAAGATTGTGTGAATCGGCTATGTATTATGAAATTGGCTTTGGATGAAAAAAATACAAGCCTTGATTCTTTTGAGTTTCTTATAGGATAGTTGAGAGACTCTTGTGGTGTCATTGAGCAATTCGGCACAGAACAGTACTGTGACTCTGATAAGCCTCAATTATATATACTTTCGGTTAGGGTTTTACCTTTAAAACTACACCAAATCCCTTGTATTTTAGCTTAATTTAGTATAGAATGCACCAAAGAACCAAGTTACTGCATTCACCTTGTTTAAATTGCAGAAAATGAGCAAAATGAGCAATACTGCGAGTGCTCGTGCGGGCTGCAGGAATTATGTGCGGGCCGCACAAAATAAATTCAAGCCAAAAAATAAATTTTGGAATTTATCAAGTTTTCTCCAACCAAGAGTTCTGCGGATCCTTGTGCGGGCCTCAGGAATTTTGTGCGGGTCGCACAAATCCTTTTTCCTTAGCGATTTTCAGCCATTTTGTGCAGGCCGCACCAATGAAAATCTTGCCTAATTTCGCGATATCTTTTCAGATTTTTTGCCAGATTTCAGTGGATTGTTTCCTAAGACACGGAAATAGTTATATATTGGTAGGGAGGCAGCAGGAGAAGACAACTTTTAACCTAGTTTTTATTCTACGCATCTTTTATATTTTTCTCTCTTCTTTGCATGATTGAAGGTGATTGGAGTGAAGAATTGAAGGTTTTCTCGAGCGAGCGAAGGTGAAGACAAGGGACAGCGAGCAAGGAGATTGGTGTACTTTATTCTCTTTCTTATTTTTCTCAGTTTTTATCATGTTTACTCTTGTATTTCTCTTGGATGTTAGCGCACCCATGAGAGGCTAGATTTCCTCTCTAGGGGCTTAGGCTCTAAACATGAACTTGTGTTAAAATCTACCTTACTTGAATAGTTTTCTTTATGATGATTGTTTGCTTGCATGTTTGTTCTTGTTGATTTTATAATTCATGTGATTGTGTAATTCGTGTGCTTGTTAATTAACGTCCCGCTTAGGTTTAACCAACTTTAGGTGCTAGGATCAAAGAATTGATGGTACCAAATTATATACATGAATAACCCTAGGATTAAGATTAGAAATGACCAAATCTATTTCTTAGTCCGGAACCACAAGGAACAAATGTTGGATTGAGGTGAATGACTTAATCGTGAAGCCTCATATTTAATTGGGACCTCTAGAATTGAACCGAATATTGGTACGAAAGACTTAATCGGGAAGTATTGGTATTTAGGGATAAACTAGGCTAAGCTATGCTTATGTTCTAGATAGCTAGGGTGAAGGAATTAATCATAAAATCCGAATTATCTAGGCACGTCATTAATTCATGAAAGTGACCCTTTTTGATATTTAAGACTTAGAAACCCCATAATTGCAAATATAAATTTAGATACCAAGTGATTGTATGCCGATAGCCCCTAGACTTCTATCTTATTGAATCACAAAACTCATTTGATTTGTTTGTTTAAATTGCTTTGTTTAGTTAAACTCTCAATAGGGTATTGAACCGACAAAACCAATTTACAACAACCCCCCTTTTACTTTATTTGCACTATTTTAGGATTAATTAATTTAGTAAAAATAAATATTTCCCATTATCTTTGGATCGATACCTTTATTACTACAAGGATAGGTTGTATGCTTACAACTAACCTATTATTGGGTACTAAGATTTATAAATTTAAAAGTGAAAAGTGTATTAAAAATTGACCCATATTTCGATACTTAAAATACACAACAAGTTTTTTAGCCCCGTTGCCGGAGATAACGGATAGATATTAATTTTTACTTTAAAAATTAATTTTAGAATTTTTCTTGCATTTTATTTTATTTTATTTTATTTCTTTGGGACTCACATTTTTTCTCTCTCTTTTCCACAGCTTTGAGCACTGGCGCCTATTACTAGGAGCCAAAGCCAGAAGAACACAGCAAGTTCATCGTCTTCTCCACTTACTCCACAGTCAGTTCTCAAGAAGGACAAAGGGCAAATGGCTGGAAACCCTCAATACGGAATGCCTTTGGTTGGGGTAGAAGAATATGGATCTCAAGTCCATGTTGACAATGATCCTCCTCTCAACAACCATTTCCATGGCGCATATGGCAAAAATGGCCCTCCACCTCACAACCCAAATGACTGCTGACCTATGAGGGAGTTCATGAACCATATGGAGCCGGGCCAACGCTTTGTCTATATAGCGCATGGGGGAACCAACCCTGATCTCAAACCAACTTTTATTCACTTGTTAGGTCAAAACCAGTTTGGTGGTGCATTGAATGAGGACCCTCACCAATATTTGGCAATGTTTGAAGAACATTGTGGTACATTTGATGCCTTAAAATTGAATTGTTTTCATCTTTCTCTTAGGGATGAGGCTAGGACTTGGTTAAGATTGTTGAACCCTAGAGTAACACAAATTGGCCCGAAGTGCAAAAATTATTTTTAGGCAAGTATTTTTTGCCTTATAAAACCCAACACTTGAGGGCGAAATCACCACATTCAAACAAGGTGATGATGAGTCATTAAGCAAAGCTTGGGATAGATGGCAAGAACTCTTGCCTTTGTGCCCTAACCATGCTATTGATGTATGGCTTTTGTTTCAGTTTTTCTATGCATGTTGCACATACGCGACTAAATCTCAACTTAATGCGGCTGCTGGTGGAAACTTAGCCAACAAGGATGCTGTGGAGGTAATGGAGATGATTAAGGACATGGCGATAAGCCAACGCGAGTGGACAGCTGGAAGAGATGCGAGAATGAGCAACGCACCTGCTGGCATGCTAAAGGTGGATGAGGTAACCGCTTTATAAGCAAAGGTAGAATCTCTCCAAAATCAGGTGAAAAAGATGCAATAGGTAAAATCTGTAGTTAAAAATTCACCATGTGTTATTTGTGGAGGTATAGACCATGACACAATTGGATGCCAATACTCCACAGAAGGTAATGACATGGTAGAATAAGTTAATGAGTTGTTTTACAATGAGGGAGACAAAATGAATGGCCAATACAACCAAAACAACTCTAACACTTACAACCATGTTATAAGATACAATCATCCTAATTTTAGGTGGAGAAATGACAATAAGATTTCAAACAAAATTCGGGCCAAAACCAAGGTAATGGTAACCAATACCAAAACCGCCAAAATCAAGGCCAAATTCAATTGTCAAAGTTGGAGAAAATGATGGAAGATTTTATGATTTCTCAAAAAGAAAATACTCTTAACCAAAACAAAAAGATTGACGAACTTTCATATTCTTTTAGAGCCATGAACAATAGGTTGGACCTCGTGCAGACTCAAGCCAGGTTGCTTGAAACCCAAATGGCTCAACAAGCCGCTTCTACCGCATGCCCTCAAGGCATGCTTCCAGAAAAGCCGAAACATAACCCAAGGGAACACATATATGTCGTAACTCTTAGAAGTGATAAGAAATATGATGACTGGAGATGCCAGCTGAAGAAATGACGAAACAATCAGCCGTTGCACCGCAAACAACAGATTTTCCTGCAGCCTCACCAGATTTTCCTGCGGCGTCAACAGATTTTCCTGCGGCCTCAACAGATTTTCATGCAGCCTCAACAGATTTTCCTGTAGCCTCACAAAACCCCGCAGACCTCCAAAAATTAGGTAAAATTGATCTGCACGGAAGGCCGCACCAAGCGATTTCTAGCCATTTTGTGCAGGCCGCAGGAATTTTGTGAAGGCCGCACCAATGCCAATCTTGCCTAATTTCACGATATCTTCTCAGATTTGTTGCTAGATTTTGGTGGATTGCTTCCCAAGGCACGAAATTAGCTATATATTGGTAGGGAGGCAGCAGGAGAAGACAACTTTTAACCTAGCTTTTATTCTACACATCTTTTTATATTTTTCTCTCATCTCTGTGTGATTGAAGGCGATTGGATACTCTATTATCTTTCTTGTTTTTCTCAGTTTTTATCATGTTTACTCTTGTATTTCTCTTGGATGTTAGTGCACCCATGAGATGCTAGATTTCCTCTCTAGGGGCTTAGGCTCTAAACATGAACTTGTGTTAAAATCTACCTTACTTGGATAATTTTTTTTATGATGATTATTTGCTTGCATGTTTGTTCTTGTTGATTTTATAATTCATGTGATTATGTAATTTGTGTGCTTGTTAATTAGTGTCCCGCTTAGGTTTAACCAACTTAAGGTGTTAGAATCAAAGAATTGATGGTACCAAATTATATACATGAATAACCATATGATTAAGATTAGAAATGACCAAATCTATTTCTTAGTCCGGAACGACAAGGAACAAAGGTTGGATTGAGGTGAATGACTTAATCGTGAAGCCTCATATTTAATTGGGACCCCTAGAATTGAACCGAATATTAGTATGAATGACTTAATTGTGAAGTATTGATATTTAGGAATAAGCTAGGCTAAGCTATGCTTATAGTCTAGCTAGGGTGAATGACTTAATCGTGAAATCCGAATTATCTAGGCACGTCATTAATTCACGAAAGTGACCATTTTTTATATTTATGGCTTAGAAACCCCATAATTGCAAACATGAATTTAGAAACCAATTAAGTGTGGATTTGACCAAGTGATTGTATGCCGATAGCCCCCTAGATTTCTATCTTATTGAATCACAAAACTCATTTTATTTATTTGTTTAAATTGTTTTGTTTAGTTAAACTCTCAATCGGGTATTGAATCCACAAACCCAATTTACAACAAACCCCCCATTTACGTTATTTGCACTATTTTAGGATTAATTAATTTAGTAAAAATAAATTTTCCCGTTATCTTTGGATCGATACATTTATTACTACAAGGATAGGTTGTATGCTTGCAACTGACCTATTATTGTGTACTAAGGTTTATAAATTTAAAAGTGAAAAGTGTATTAAAAATTGACCCATATTTCAATACTTAAAATACACAACCGATTCTTGCCATGGTGAAAGACAGTATTCTCAATGAGGAGTTGAGGCATAAAGAGTTGGGTGTTATAAACGAGTCAGCAGTTACTGAGAACCGTGGAAGGAGTTTACATATAAACTCTCATGGTCATGACCACAATGATAAGTCAAAAGGAAGATCAAAGTCTCGAAAATGTATTTTTTGTTACTATTGTCACAAGCCGGGCCACATAAAGTCCGAGTGTAGAAAGCTGAAGGAAAAGGGTAAGAGAGACCAATCTAGACCTAGATCTGATAAGAATGAGAAGGAATGCACTGTAGCCGTCGCGTGTGACGGTGAAGTGTTTATTGCTTGTGATGACGGGTTTGTCAATTACACAAGTCAAGACTCAAGTTGGGTGATCGATTCAGCTGCCTTATTTCATGTCACTTCTCAACGTGACTTGTTCGTTTCTTACAAGCAATGTGATCTTGGCAAGGTAATAATGAAGAATGGTGGGGTATGCAAGATTTCCGGTATCGGAGATGTGTGTGTGGAGACTAATGTGGGGTGCAAGTTATTTCTCAAGAATGTTCGGCATGTGCCGGATATGAGACTTAATCTGATTTCTATTGGTGCTCTTGATGATGAAGGGTACCGTACCCACTCTGCTGAAGGCAAGTGAAAATTGTCTAAAGGCCTCTTGTTGTTGCTCGGGGTGAGAAGTCTAGCTCTCTTTACACAACGAGGGTTAAATTGTATGGTGAGGTGAATATTGGGGTGCAAACGGATCGGATAATATCCGACCGTATCTGAATTTGTATCTGAAAATTAGATACAGATATCCGATATCTGAATATCCGTGCGGATACAGATACGGATATGGTTTTAAATTTTAATTATCTGTATCGGAATAGTATATATATACCATATAATTTAATATATATTATCAAAATATTTATATATATATATAGGAAATTGCTAGTAGCATAGAGGGCCTCCGTACTACGGCTCAATATTTGAGTTTTCAAAATTCTAACGGTCGATCCGAACCGTTTAACATGATCTCCATATGAATATGTACTTGCAAACCAAATTTTACATTTTTTAGAATTTTTTTACTATTTTTTTAGATAGGTAGAAAATCACTTGATCTGAAAATTCTGTACCATTCAGATCAAGTGTTTTTCTACCTATCTAAAAAAATAGTAAAAAATTCTAAAAAATGTAAAATTTGGTTTGCAAGTACATATTCATATGAAGATCATGTTGAACGGTTCGGATCAACCGTTAGGATTTTAAAAACTCAAATATTGAGCCGTAGCACGGAGGCCCTCTATGCTACGCGTAGCACCGTAGCCAACTATATATATATATATATATATGAGGAGGGATCCGATTACAACACTTTTGAGTTACCACAACTATGTTTTTCATTTTCAAAGTCCAAATCGTCAATCCAAACCGTTCAACATGACCTCCACAATAAAATGTGCTTGCAGATCAAATTTTACATTTTTTTTAATTTTTTTACTATTTATTAAGATGGTACAAATTTAATGGTTTAAATTTGACTAGTTTTGTTAAATACTTAATAAATAGTAAAAAAATTTAAAAAAATATAAAATTTGATCTGCAAGCACATTTTATTGTGGAGATCATGTTGAACGGTTTGTATCGACAATTTGGACTTTGAAAATGAAAAAAATAGTTGTGGTAACTCAAAAGTGTTGTAATCGGATCCCTCCTCTATATATTCATTTTATTTTTAGTCTCTTTTTGTCAGGATATTGATTCTTTGTCCGGATCTTAAGACTTAATTACAGTAGAGGTAACCCTAAGTAATATCTGATCGTATATATAATATTTCAAAAATCAAGATGCGAACTTAGTGGATGAAAGTTTTCGATGCAATATTGTAGCACAATTTTTTAATTAAAAAAAAAAATGCAAAATAAGAAAAATTAAATGGAACTACGGACTTACCTCTGGAGAAACAAAAGAGAAAGCTAGTATAACAATCCCCTTCAAACGCACCAGATGTTGCAGACTTGCGCGTCTTTTCTTGTCCTTTTCTTTCTCTATTTTTGGTTATTGTTGGACAAATATCAAGAGAAATGGAAGCTTGGGATGTAGAGAGGAAAGCTCTAAGTCTGTTGTGGCGTGGTGTGAATTGTGAGAGACGGAAGCTAGCATAGATGGATCATTTAAAAATTAGCCCTCGATGATATTTCATCGTATATATCATATTTCAAAAATCAAGATGCGAAGTCAGAGTACAAGGTGTTGGAAACGTTTTGCGAAGCAATATCATAGCAGAATTTTTTAATTAATTTAAAAATACAAATTAATAAAAATAAAATGGAATTACCTACAAATTACATCTGGAGAAACAAAAGAGTAAGCTAGAAGGCCTTCAACTGCACCAGGAATTTGGAGAGGAATCGAAGATATGGATGTAGAGAGCAAAGCTGAGATGGCTTGGTGCCGTGGTGTGAACGGGAAATAAAGAAGTGAGAAGTGATGAGGAATTGTGGGAGACGGAAGTTCGATTAGCTGCTGCGAAACTCTAATTATTACAAAGATCTGTGAAAGGCATATTTTGCCTTTTCTTTCCAAAAGAATTAAAGCAGACTTCTGCTTTTGCTTTTGGAAAAGCAGCAGATCCACCGAGGATTGAAAAGAACTTTTAATATATATTATTGTATCTTTAATTCATTTCTTTTTAGGAGAACAGAAAATTCATAATTGCATCTTCTGTATGAATTCATATCACTTAAGGTAGCAAAACATTTCTGTAACTGTTTAGATCCGAACCGTCTGATTAGAATCTACACGAATATTAAAAGGGCTCGTGAATTCTATCTGGGACCGGATAGTCTGAATAGGCCCGAATTTTGATCGGACGGTCTGAATCTGAATCTACATGAATTTTGATCGGATATTGTTACCTCAGAGGATGTCTTCTCTGTTGTCAGTGGTTACACTTGCTAGTCGTACAAGTGCACAGTAGTGCATTTTGCACCACTCAAAACAATATCTATGTTTTTTTAAAGGAAAATTTATAGTGTATCCATACAAATTTACAAAATAACTAATTTTTTCATAAAGTTACCATAATATTCAATATTCCTGTAAAAATTTATCATTTTTTCTTTTATGCCATTTTATTTATTTAATATCTTATTTACTTATTTTTAAAATGAAGTTGACAAATATAGCTTCATGATCTCTTCTCTCTCCATCTCCTCCTTCGCTGTACACAAACTTTTTTAGTAATTGAACAACAATCAAACTGATAAATTTTTAAGGCAATCTGATTGTTGTTCAATTACTAGAAAAAGTTTGAAACTGCCAGGATATTTTTCACTTTAGAGCGGAACTCATCTTATACCATCAAGGATCTAGTTTTCAGTATTCACTCGTTGCGCGAAATAGAAAAACCAATCTATACTATATATATATATATTTCTTTAAATAAGGCTACTAGGGTCGACCAATCTGTACTATATATAGTTTGAAGAAGCAATCTATACTATATTATAAAGCGTCTAAGCAATGGAGTCTCAAGTTTGAAAATTGCAGACTTTTTGACAATTCCCATTGCCTTTGTGCGGGAGCAGATTAAAAAAAGAAGAAGAAAAAGAAGAAAGGTAAACCAAAATGAAGTCAGCTGAACAATTTCTGAAATCATGTATTGAACAAATTCATACGCTTTTCCGATGTGAAGGAAAGAGAGTTTTGTATACAGTGAAGAAAAAAGAGAGAGAAGGAGAAAGGAGAAAGGAGGGTATATTTGTCAATTTTATTTTGAAAAAAACTAAATAATTATTAAATAAATAAAAGGGGATAAAAGAAAGAATCTTAATTTTTTAAGGAGATATTAGATATTATGATGTTGTTATAGGAAAAATGATTATTTAGTTGCATCAGTTGTCCTTGTAGTCCGGTAATTTAACAATTATGGATATCCAGTTCTGGCACCTGACCATCTGAAATCATTCTTTTTAGTCTGGTAATTTGAATATTTATTAGGATTTTGTGTTAATTCATTCTGTTATTCATGTAAAATGAACATCAACAACTTGGAATAATCATTTTACTTTATCTTCTCATATTTCATGTGAAGGCTACTAATGACAATAATTTTGTTAATTGGTGATGGAGAGTTTGGATACTCCACTGCCTTTTAGTTTTAAATATATTATAAACAACCAAAATAAACTAATTACATATGACTACAAATCATATACAAAGGGCCAAAAGGAAGACGGGCAAGTTGATAGGAAGAATCATCTGCCCGGGTACATTTGGTTAGTGCGAGCATGCCTAAAAAGATTGGTAAAGTTGCCTTTTTTTATCCAAAACTTTATTAAGAAAAGTATCAGAGAAAATTTATAAAAGAGTAACCATGGGCCTTTTGATTTGATTTGACAACTTCATATGTTAATTTAGTTATTTTGATTTTTCTTTAGAATTGTTTAATATTATATTTCGGAGATAAAGAGATACATATTAATCCATGCCTGACAATAAATATTTTTCTCTTTAAAAAATAGTAACAAGTGTTGTTTATCACTTCTTTTCTCAAAGACATGTTATAAAGAGTCTTGGATCTTTAAGTTTAGCTAGCTTGTCAACTTCACAATGTATTTTTTTTTTTTCGATTTCCACAATTTTATCTTTACCAAAGAAATGTGTAGAGCTTGTTATTTCATTTGAGTATTCAATTCTGAAATTTGTTATCACCAACATTGCTTTTTCATCTCTTTTATGCTTAAAAAGTAAAAACTTATAATTAAATAAACTCTTTCATATAATATAAGTGAACACTAAAAAGACTTTCAGCTTTCTTAGGAAGACATATTAAGAACGTACTCTGATGTAATATTACAAGTTTTCTGCATGCATGCTATTAAATTTATTATACTTATGTAATATTTGAAAATAATTGAATTAGAAATATAATATAATTAACAAGCAAATAAATATAGTTTTTTTATTTTCTTTAATATTTTAATTCAATATTTATAAACTTGTGCAAATAGAATTAATAGAGAATAATTTTTATCATATTTCTTCCGAGAAAATCTAGATAGACATATAGACTATCTTTTTACTCTCTTTTAAGAAAATCTAGATAGACATTATCGTCATCGTCGTCCAGCTACAATGTTTTTTTTTTACGATCATTAGCGATCAGATTAACTGGACGTTGTGGTTTATAACGTCCACCTACAACACCTAGACGTTAGAAACCATAACGTTCTTCTTATTTTCCGAAATTTCACGAAAATGTAACCTATTATCGATATTTTCTTTTTATATTTCCTATTAATAAAAAAATCGAAAATTCTTGACTGAGATTTTTGTTGGTATCGTGTCCTGAAAAGTATAATTGGAACTGTTGCCAACCTTACGGAAGCTGGGTTTGCTATGCAAGGTAGAGTTGTGTATGTTCACAGACAACTTGCAAATGGTTTTTCAGTAATTATTTTGATGTTTTGTACGATATAAACTGGGACATTATTATAAGAATATTTATGCAAGTAATGAAATTCAACTCATTTTATTTTCTTATCTCATTTCTTTCACTAGTACAAAAAACCCCTTCACCGACCCTCAAACACCGACTGTTTTAATATGTAACAGTCGGTGTAGAGACTGCTGGTAAAATTGTAAATAAAAACAACCTCAACACTGACTGTTCCATTACAAAAAACCGTCAGTGAATCAACACCGACTGTTTTAAAAAAAAACAGTCGGTGTTGCTTATACCCTATACCGACTGTTTTTTAGAAAAAACAGTCGGTGTTGAGCAGTCACCAACACTGACTGTTTTTTTAAAAACAGTCGGTGTTGCTCATACCCTACACCGACTGTTTTTTATCAAAAACAGTCGGTGTTGAGCAGTCACCAACACCGACTGTTTTTTAAAAAAACAGTCGGTGTTGAGCAGTCAGTCTTCCGAAAATTTTTGTTCTGCCGCGAAATTTTTCGTTTTCCCTTCTAAAATTCATTTCCCTCTTCATTTTGCGATCGCGATCTCCCAAAAACCCCAAAATTTGAGTCAGCCTTGCCATCTCCGAAATTCATTTCCCTCTTCCCAAATTCATCTCCCAAATTCATTTCCCTCTCCCAAAATCGCGATCTGCCTCTGCCTCCGCCGAGCACCCGATTGATATTGATTCATCTCCTTTGTGACTTTTTCCGATCTGGTTCACGTGACGAGATCACCTAATTGATATTGATTCATCTCCTTTGTGACTTTTTCCGATCCTTTATCCTTTTTCTTCACGTCGCGTTTCTGGTTTCTCTCTTAAATGGACCCCAATTCTTCGGCGCCGGTAGATGCACTCCACGTGGAGGATCCAGGACCGTCCAGTTCGGTGGAGGATCCAGGAGGAGGAGGAGGAGGAGGAGGAACGAGAGGGAAATGCTTTGGGCGACGAGGACGCTTGACGTGGGGCGCGGCGGCGGCGTCCGGCAGGATGGCGGAGATGGAGGACGGCCATGCGGTAGCACCGGACTTTCTGGCAACGCTGGTGGATGCTCGGCGGCGGGTGAAGGCGGGCAAGTGTGTGAAGTTGAGTTGAGGTTCTTCGGTGTGTACGATGGTCATGGGGGATCCCAGGTATGCAAACAACATACTGATGAGGGCGATTTCAGTTGATACACAAGCTGTGCAGAGACACAGAACTACAATTCTGGAATGTGTTAAGGTACTTGCATTATCTATAAATTTCTTGATTTCTTTTGCTTTTGTTAGTAAAAAAATTACATCTTTTCCCCTCACATTTGTCCTTTCCAGGATACGGATGCCTCTATCAGGAAAAGAGCTCTTGAGCTTGTGTTTTTACTGGTTAATGATACTAATGCGAAGCATTTGATTAAAGAACTTATTGACTATCTTCAAGTGAGTGATCCAGATTTCAAGGAAGATTTGACTGCTAAAATTTGTTTGATTGTTGAAAAGTAAGCAATTCTAAAATTATTTCCAAGGATGTATCTTTTTTACTGTCTATGCTTTTAATTAAGTCGTGTCATTTTGTGATGATATTAGGTTTTCTCAGGACAAGCTGTGGTATCTGGACCAGATGTTCAAAGTTTTATCATTGGTAGGTGAGAGGGTAATTTCATTGACCAATCAGAGGTTACTACACCATTGAAAACCAGTACATACTGGTTTTGGACCTGACTATTACAGTTCTTTTTTAATCTTTTGATATGCATGGTCCTAACCTCTGAGAAAATTATGGAGTCATACGAAAATGGATGAACGTATTCATTAGATATATCTAAATTTTGTAGGCTGGAAATTTTGTGAAAGATGATGTATGGCATGCCCTTATAGTTGCTATAAGCAATGCTCCTGACCTTCAAGGCTACTCTGTGAGGTTGTTGTACAGTGCACTGCAAGCTTCCCTTGAACAGGTTTCTAAATATCGTATAATTGAATTTCATTTGTTAGCTTATAAATCATATAATGCTGATATATCTATATATATTTGTTTGTTAAAATATGATATATATTAGGAAAGCTTAGTGCGAGTAGCTGTCTGGTGCATTGGTGAATATGGAGAAATGCTGGTCAACAATGTTGGTTTCCTTGATTCAGAGGAACCAATAACAGTAAGTTCTTAGTACCTTCTGGCATGTCTCTCTATTATTTTCAAGTTATTGTTAATCTTTTCCTGAATCAAGTAAACTAGATCGGTGCTGATGTTTGCTTATGTTTGGTTATTTGTACAAATGAAGAGTGAGCTTATTGAAAATGGGTTATAACTTTTTTCCTGCATTTGAAAGCTTATCAATCAGGTGTTTTGGGTACTTTGGCATGCTTCTTAGAGTTGTAAGTTTTCAGAGTTAAAATTTTTTTAAGTATCAAATATGGCATAAGGTGTTGTTTTTGCATTGTTTAGTGAAAACAATAGAAAAGTTAATTGGGTGAAAATATTGTGTAGTATTACAATAGAAGCACTTTCTGAAGTTTCAGTTATGCAGGTCACAGAATCTGATGCAATTGATTTGGTTGAGCTTGCGTTGAAGCGCCATACAACTGATACTACAACCAGGGCAATGTGCCTTGTTTCTCTCGTGAAGCTTTCCTCCCGTTTCCCTCCTACCTCAGAGTATGTTAGACTATTCATCTGTTATAGTTAAACAATAGTGGCTGTTGATTCCTTCTTTGAAAAGTTTGCAATGGTTATTTTATTGTTTAATAGGAGGGTAAAAGGAATTGTCACTCAGCACAAGGGAAATGTTGAGCTCGAACTACAACAAAGATCAATTGAATTTGCTTTGATCATACAGAGACATACAGGCATCAAGTCAGTAAAAAGACTTTCTGCCCCTGTCAAATATTTACATACAAGTTATAAATGATGATTCTAATGTGCGGATTGCTGTCTTACTAGTCGTTGTCAAATAGTCGTTGGATTCAAGCTCGTCTCCTTCAAGTAATTTCTCAGTTTTAACTGCCCTCAACAATTACAAAACACTTAACAGTTGTAAATAAAAAAGAATCATCACTCTATACATGTCTCCTATTTTCTTAGAAAAAGTAATCTTCTTTTTTATGGAAAATAGTTAATGCATGATGAGTTTTTATGGAAAATAGAGGTACACTTTGCATTACATGGTACTGGTACTAGTCAAGAACTGTAACAGTAACAGGTAAAGTACCAGGTGAAGGGACATGAATGTTCAGATTCAGTTATTTTTCTTGTCATTTTTATTGATTTTACTTAATTTGTTTAATTTGTTTCTTGTCATTTTTATTTTTCTTGTAACAGGTAAAGTACCAGGTGAAGGGACATGAAGTCATTTTTATTCATTTATTTGCATGATGACCATCCCTAAGGACAGGTAGCTCTATTTGTTTGCATATTTGCATGTGTCAAATACACGAGTACTGTAATGACTCGACAGTAATTCCATATACCTTTAGTAGTTTGAATGTGTTCTAATGGTAGCTGAATGTACAGGTCAGCTGCCTGCTATCCCTGCTCTTCCAGGAATGCTTCCCAATATGCTGTCTTTGCCTGGGCAGGTACTTTCTCTATTTTTTTGCAGTTCCTTATTTTGATGACCTAAATGACCTTTTTGCTGTCTGCATTGCTTATTAAGTATCGGAAGGTTCTTTTTGAATGTAGGAATATGGGATCATATTCCAAATGCTCATTTGCATACATTAAAGGTCACGATAGTTGCTTTATGAATATACAGAGATATTCATGCAATTCTTGAGAACCTTACTAACAACCAAACAGTTTATTCTCAATAAAATGTTGTTATTTCATACCTAACTAAGTATAGCTTTGAGCTGTTAACTTGCTGTTTTGAGTTAACATGCCAATTTTACTTCACTGATTCAATGCTTCTTGCTAATATTCTGTATTTAATTTTATGCAGTTTCCTGCTCTGCAAATGATGCCGGTGCAAGCAATGAATGCAGTTTCCCCTTCCCCCAACTGCTAATGAGCAGGTATTTTCCATTTTGTATCCTCTTTATACTAGTTACATATTAATATTTTAGATTAGAAGTTATAAATTTACCTTTATTTAAGAGAGGTGATGGCAGCCTAGGTTCTGTTCTTAATTGCTAGAATTTGCATCTGCTGTTAAATGAAAGCAGTGATGGTATGCCACTGGTGTTATATGTTAGGTGCCTGCCTGAGTGGTGATCAGTTGTCATCAAGTATGGTTATCCTAGGATAAGAAAAGCTAGTATTTGGGCGATGCATACAGGATTAGGGTTCGTGGTGGTTCATTATAAAAAATAGACACACTTCATGTTTCCTAATCATGTAATCATTGATTTTGACTGACATTTTTATTTTCTTTTGGAAGTCGGTGGCTATCTTTTTAACCAGGTAATGAATGCTATTGGAGGGAACACTGCTGGTCCAGGTTAGTCCTTTGGTTCTATTTTTTTTTAAACTTGTTATCCCTTTTTTTCAATATGTTGTTTTAAACTTGTTTCTAATATCTGCAGGTGATGCTGTATTAAATGTGTATATTAACCATGACAAGAAGTTTGCTTTTGTGGAGATGAGATCTGTTGAAGAAGCAAGCAATGCTATAGCCTTGGATGGAATAATTTTTGAGGTCTGTCTTTTGGGCATTCGTTTTGTCCATGCGAGGGCTACTTCCACAAGCATCTCTTGATAAACCAATAAGGATATTGGAAATGATTTGGGTACTTCAAATTCAAAATGGAATTGGAGAGTTATACACCATAGTACTTCATGTAAGGTTATCAGAGATGCTAGCCCCTCTGGGGTGTACTTGAGATTGCAATTTTTGTTTGGGAGACAGCTTGGAACTTTCAGATTAACACTAGTAAATTAAGGATATTGGAAAAGATGTAAATGACGTTCATTTATCTATTAATATATTCACCTTGAAAAAAGTTTATAATTTTGTATAATTATAAATGGTATAGGAATTATATAATTATACAGGTGCAAAAAAAAAAAAAAAAAAAAAAAAAAAATTCGGTACCCAGCACCTATACCGACGGTTTTTTCAAAAAAACAGTCGGTGTTGGGCGCCTACACCGACTGTTTTTTCCAAAAAACAGTCGGTGTTGGGAGCCTACACCGACTGTTTTTTCCAAATAACAGTCGGTGTTGGGCGCCTACACCGACTGTTTTTCACCCGTCAGTAAAGATTTATCTATACCGTCGCCGCCATCACCGACGCCTCAATAACAGTCGGTAAAAGGGTTTTTTAACAGTCGGTGAAGGGGTTTTTTGTACTAGTGTTTATCTCTTCCCATATCCGTAATACCATTCTTTTATTTCCATTGGTCTGGTACTTGTGTTTTAGGCTGAGCTTGCATCTCCAAAATTCACTACTAGAATATGAGTTTTTTGTATGCAAAAGAAAATGGCTTGTTGCATGGCATACCTTTGCATCAAGCCCGAAAAGGCTTGTTGCATGCGCTTACCCTTGCAACAAGTCCGAAAAGACTTGTTGTATGCGCTTACCCTTGCAACTGTACCCTTGCAACAAGCTTCCTTGCAACTACTAAGTATTTGCATGGTCAACCATGCAACAAGTTTGGTCTGACTTGTTACATGAGACTGCCCTTGCAACAAGGGCCATGCAAATACTTTCACATTTGACCCCGTTTGGAGTATTTGCAAGGGGAGACAGCATGGGCCCCATCTAGTTATTTGCAAGGGGAGCGAACGTGGGTCCCACATGACTATTTGCAAGGCTAGGGAATGTGGATCCTACCTGCTATATGCAAGGCTAACACACGTGGGTCCCACCTTGACTATTTGCAAGGATAGGGAACATGGTTACCACCTGACTATTTGCAAGGCAAGGGAACGTGGGTCCCACCTGACTATTACCATGGGAAGATGATTAGCTTATTACATGGGTGATTATTTTCAAGGATATTATTTACATTTTTTTGCATGCACTTCCGTAAATACTATTTGCGTGGATGTACCGACAGATATAATAATAGAAAATGGCTGCATATCAGCATGCTCCAATTCTACAATCCTCCCTCCCTGTACCAATCTGGTACCACCCTAGTGCTGTTTTACAATTTCCAGTTTTTCATTCATCAAGATTTACATAAAACAACACATTGAAAAATATGTAGAAAGCAACTAATAAGCATTGAACAACCTAGTGTAGTCAGCTTACATTGTACCCACATTTAAAAAGCAGTAAAACAACATAGGTAATAAAAATCTTAATTTCTAAATATACCCAAAATGTATCCACCTGTCAAGCATTCACAAAATAAACTCACCCATGAGTTAAAACTATACCCACAATATAACAAAAAAACTTTATCCTATATATTGACAACCCTAGTAGAACTCCTTGGTTCATGTCGAAGGTTGACTGCCCCACCAATCTGTCATTGCGGCCTCGTTCTCCGCAATATCTTGTCCAGGTTGAGAGCTCAGCAGTGCTTGAAAAGACCCTTCCTGATTTGGGTGTAATGAACCAGCAACATCCTATGTATACGAAATTGTAATGTTAGAAAATTAAGTTGAGTTAATTTAAAAAAATTAATTATGTAGTTGAAGTCTGTCAGAAATAACTTATTATTGGTCATATAGTACTATTACTCATTATTGTTGTACACTTAGTTTCCATTATAATGTAGCGTTAGTAGGTGGAAAAACATTGGATTGTACTTGTCAAATCAGACTAAAAGTCATTTGCAGTCACTCTATTTCTTATACAACAGTAAGTGTATTTTATGCAAGAAGTCGCGTAAAATCCCATGGCCATGACAGAGGAAATTACAATAAGGTAACTTAAATAGATAGACAAAATTAACAATATTTCCTAATGGAAAATTAACTGGAATTGATACAGCTGGTGAGCCCGTCCTTGAAAATTAACTGGAATTGATACATCAAGTGAAAAGTGACAGGGAATTATTGTGAGAGATGCAAGTTTGAATGTTTGATTAGGAGCAGCCAAGCTCTTGTTAAGTCAAAGGTTGTAGACTTGTAGTCATTTCATGGGTCCAGATTCTCTGTTACAGGTGCATAGAGAGTTCTATAAGAATCAATGATCGCTATTAATTGGTCCTTTGATTCTTTCTCTGTAGAGGGCAATTTTAATTGGTCTACAGTCTGGAGAGCATGAGGCATCCGCACTGATTAATAGAAGCATCTTTGCGTACAGGCAACAGAAAATCTTAACACTTTTGTCTTCGAGTAGACAGTAGGTGAGTAGTCAATGTCTCAGTTTTATTTTTTCTAAGATAGTGGGTGAACAACTGAACCAATTACAGAAAATAACAGCATAACCGGAAATTTTTTATTAGTAGTAATTAATAAAAAGAATATAGACAAACAGTAAGAATAAAGAAATGTTTATATTAGTAATAAGATAGGTAGGAAGTCCACTGATTTTAAAAATAAAAAAATTTAGATCGGTAAGAATTTTACTGATTTAAACTAGTTTTTTCTTTTTTTTCTTTTAATTTTTTCTAGTAAGATATATTTTTTTTAAAACAATAGATAAAGTACCTTAAAATTTAGATATATCAAAAATATTTCATCTATTTTTCGAAAAACTTATCATATTTGTACTAGAAATCAAATATAAAAATTATCTCCATCTACATAAGATTAAAAAAAAAATTAAAATCGGTAGAATTCTTACTGATCTTACTATCAATATAAATATTAATGTAATCTTACTATTTGTCTCTCTTATTTTCTACTAATTACTACCAGTAAAAAATTTCCAGCACAACCCCTTCTTCTATTTAAAACCGAAAATCATAACCTGCTCCAATCCAGTTCCTTTTTCTTCTACATGATTAACACCTGGTGGACCCCATGCGGCATATGTCAAGGCACCGCCATGTCACAAATTTCAGAAATTTTCTGTAATGCTTCCCTTGTTTTTCTCTGTGTTGCTGAAGATCTAAATTTGTTTCAGCATGTCTTGCACCTTTGATCTTCATCGCGACGTTCCAAATTTTCGGCTTTGAAAAAATGCAAAATTTTGTTTTGTTTCATGTCTTGCTCTAATATAATATTGATCAGATGGCCAAATTTTTTTTTTGTAAAGCTAGAAATTGTTATTTCTAGACCTTTAACAAAAAATCCATGTATTTTAGTAGTCCTTGTGACTTGTGAACACATGCAAAATTTGTATCAGAGCAACGGCACAGAAAAACGGCCCAGACAAGAAGTCGCATAACATCCCATGGCCATGACAGAGGACATTACAATAAGGCAACTTAAATAGGTAGACAAAATTAAACATTATTTCCTAATGGAAAATTAACTGGAATAATTGATACAGCTGGTAAGCAAGCCCCAATACAAATTTTATCTGATCGAAGACATTCTTTGTTCTGCAACAAACAGCCCATATTGGCCCAAATCAGACCCAAGAACAATGGATCAAAGTAGGAACACAGAAAAAAATCTATGTATACAAAAGTACAATTTAGTATTGGTATAAAATATGAGTCATATATGTGAGGAAATTGAAACCTGATATGAAATTTACTGTTATGGATATCCGGCGATATAAATAATAGTATAAGATATATAAATATAGTTACAACCTTATCAAATATATTCAGAAATGCATAATTTTAATCTTAAGAAAAGTACTTTATTTTTTTTTTCTTTATGGTGATTCTAAACATTTTTTTTTTTTTTATATTTTACAAAAAACATCTCTTTATGTATTTGAGTATAGTGTGTTTCCAAAATGCAATCTTTACACTCATTAAAATATAAATTTAATCCTTTAGTTTGGTCAATCAGCATGTAATACAAAATAATAATTACAAGTTGATAAAGAAACATGAACCGTTTTGTTAAATTTTCTTGCGAGTTGCTAGGCTGTAACAGAACCGTTGTAAATATGTGTAATAATTACTAAATAATTTATTGGCAAGATTGATCCCTTCCGATACGCACAAGGAGTTCAATAAAATTTCACATAGAAAAAAAAAATTAGGTATCTTTTCTTGGTTTCTTAAAGTTAGACGGCTCTGACATAAAATCTACTCCGGCCTACTGATAACTATTTCTTAAAGGTCCTGGCCAGTTAACCAAAATGCGAGCTTGAACTCGCATTCTGAGTACTGAATGTCTGCGCTGCCTTGTATTCTTCAATGTGGTTGATTTACACCTGTGATTGGAATTGCCCCGGTTTCAACTCCAATGTGTTATATAAGACCAATAACCACAAAATTGACACTTAAGAACAAAAGCCCCATCTTAAAACTTGCTAATCTGCACAAACCAAAGGATCTCACCCACCACATGTAATCTTCTTGAGAAAAATCAAGAGATCTTTATTTTCTGAAATAATTACCTGCTAAGCTACATTTGTGATCACTGCTTCAACTAATTCAGCAGTTTGATCTTTTCGGATACAACAGCTCCATATAGCTCCTATGTTCGATATTTCTATGAAAAATTACTTTGCTCTGTTTTTGGTGCATTGGAAATGCCCCCACCCCAACGAAGCCGCTATTAATGTGATTGATGCGGTGTACACCCCCATCAAAAATATTGTCTCCAACTGTCAAGAGCCCTCGTATGTCCACTCTAATTACTTTGCGATGCTCTCCATTTTTATGTCCCCTCTGGAAAGTGGAAACCGGTAGCCTATGCAACAGTCCCACTCGTCACATATCTCCATGCTAACATCCTTCTGGCCCAAACTCATCCTGGCGATTGACCAAGTCAAACACTCGCCTTGCAACTGCCTCTCCTGAATTCATCATCTCCATGCTAACATCCTTCTCAGTTGGTATGTATTTTACCGATAGCGAAAACTATTTTAATGAACGGAAGGTGTTCGACGACATTTTCGAATCAAGATTTTTCTGGTGCGTACCTGGATCTGGAAAGTACAACTATGATCTGACACCCGTGTTACTGAAACTGGTTTATTACTCAAGCATCAACATGCAACACATAGTCATGTATTGGTCCGTAACGTTTCCTAACCTGACTGGAACTGGTAACGATTTGTATGAAAATAAAACCAATACACAATATGAAAATTTTATATGATAGATCACCAGTATATTTTTTACCGTCATAGCTTGAAAGTCCAACTCCACTCCTTTTTCTAGCCAATATTATACCTTTGAGTACATATAACTTTTGGGTACGGTATACCTTTTTTCCATCCAATATACAATTTAATGCATGAAACCCCTGTTTTCATACTATATATACTGCTTTTCTCAATTACAAATTAGCAAATTAATGCATCAACCCCTAAAAAATTAGCCATTTTCAAGCGCCAGTTGTCATAGGATCGCCAATACAAGTACTAAATTTGAGCTCCAGAGAAATTTATCACAGTAAAGAAAAATAAAACCAATTTTCAGTACTGAACATACATTAATTTGATTCATTTCTACACTGCTTTGTACTCCAACAGTTGAATACTGTGGTTAGGCCCGGTACTGTGTGACACTGATATCATTGAAAAAATTAGGTTGGCACAATAATCTTGATTGTAGTCTCGTATAGTTTCCAAGTGGTTTCCACCTCAAGCAGGCTGGGCCAAGTTGAACATTGACTCAATTGGGCCACATTGGCTTATTTAATTGAAATCTGTACTCAACAACAAAATGGATAACACAACCCTTCGTAAACAATGAAGAATTTAGGACCAATGTAAAGACCTGGTATTTTCAGCTCCTTCTGCTTGTGATTTTATTTTTATTTTTATTTTTCAGGAACTGTAAATTACCTGAGAACGGATCACTGACATGTTTTGGAAAAATCAACTTGAAGCGTTCTGCATTTCATTATGAATCTTTGATCATCACTAAATAATGAATTGCAGAAATCTACTCTAATTTTGTCAACAAAGCTGCAGTAGTGCCATTGTCAACAAAGACAGTATTTCGGTAAATATTATTATTCTTTTAAATAGAACAAAATAATGATTAATGAAGATGTTTCTTTTATTTTGTTAATTAGTTTATAGTTGATGGTGAAAGAAGAAGAAGAGACAATACTTCCTCTTCAAAAGTCCAAAACTTATATATAAGGAAAATATGACATATTTTATCATGTTGCACTACTGGGCCAAACAAATTAGAAATTCTCACAATTTTTTAATTATATAGAGTGAAGGCTAGGTAATTGCAATTTTTTCTGCTTGAATTCCAGGAAAGAATTTTCAAATTAATATAGGTAATCTCATGGACAGTTGTAAAATGGAAGAATTAAGTTATTCCTATGTAATTTGGAGATCCTATTTCCCATGCATATGGAAGACAGTCCAGTGAGTGAAAGTACTGCTAAATTTTATGTCAGGCAAACAATATTCAAACCCTGGTAAGGTAAACCAGACTTCAATCATGCAAATTTCAAACCCTATTAAGGAGGAAACATAATGTGTTTTTATTTCTTGAACTCTATTTTTTTATAAAATAATGTAGGCCTCAACTTTAGGGGGCTTATTTGCATGAGTCACAATATTATGAAGATCACTGCAATTTAATTTCCCTTCCAGCTATCAATTCCTCATCACAGTTGAGAAAGTTTCCATGTTATATATATATTAATTAAGTCGTACACCTTAGCATTACTAAAAAGAAAAAAAATGATGAATGATTATTTTTTAGGATAATGTACTAAAATCATCACCAAAAGTTTATAAATGTTTGAGATACAACTACATTAAAGCTGTACCATAGCATGCATACATAGTATATGTGAACGGTACATGTCTGTTAAACTTGCAAATATCAATATCAAAGTCCAAATAATAATACACAAAGGAAATAAAAATTACAAGCTTGTTACCTGCCATTTAACCCTTCATCCCAATCTGAAGAAGTTAAATAGAACTAGGCAACAACATTAGTTAAAGTTATGTAGGTGTAACACTCTTTCATGCAAATTTTAAACCTTAGTAAGACGGCAAACATAGTTTGTTATTTCTGAGACTCTGAGGCCATATTTGCAAGAAGTATATTGTTATGAAGGTTAATAGTTTTTTCCCCTTTCAGTTAATAAATTCCTCATTGCAGGGAGAAAGTTACAATATTTATACATTCTTTCTTCACCATTACAACAACAACACAATAATAATAATAATAATAATATTGATACGAGAAATGATTATTTATAAGGTCACTGAACTGAATTTATAGTCAAAGTTCCAAATGTTTATCACCAAGTAGTAAAGCATCCCAATAGCTACCATACGCACGCAGAACATGCATGGTAGTTAAATTTACAATCATCAAATCCAGTTCCAAATAAAAATGATACACAAAGCAAACACAAAACAAGGTTCCTTGAGTCATCAATTTCTTGGATAGTGCGCTTAGAATTGCAAAATTATATCGCAAGTTGCTAAAGTAGTATGAAGCCTACAACTTAGCAAATCACATACTTTTGTCATAAATAAGCACTACAAGGAACTGAGACTCAACTTTATTTTGATCCAAACAGGAAGGAAAAACAAACAACTGAAATATTGTTCAATACATAATAACAAACTTCTAAAACAAAGTGCTCAGGGCTGATTGATGCTGCATGCAATTCAACTGTGTGAAAGGCCTGCGATATGAAATTGAGCACAGATTTTTCAATCGAGTTTTACAAAAACTTGAAATAAAAATGTAAAAAAAGAGGTTATTTTATACCAATTATTTAATATACATCAAAATAAACTAATTTCTAAGCTAGAGTATCTCTCATGTGAAGAACATATAATTAATTAACGCATGGGTGGAAAAATATAGAAGGTAAACTTCAAAGAAAAAGCATGGTGGAATTGCAACATGGTCTAATCAGTTTGAGTGTATTCAAAATAGCAAAACAATTTAAAACTAATTTCTAGCAATATAATAGATGATGGTAAATTAAACTTATTCGTGGCAAAACATATTTATTACAAAAACATACAACATAGATTTTGGAAAAAAAAAGGAAAAATAACAAAAGCAATTATTTTGTTGTTTCACAAGCTCTTGTAATCTCATTACAGAAAATATTCATGATGTAAAAATAAATGGCAGTATACTAGATGTTGCGTGCAGGAACAAAAAAAAAATGCAAATTGTGAATAAATAAGTAGCTAGATTTATTACATTCACAAAGAAGCTAACTCTAGTTCAGTTTCATAATCAAATTAAAACAACAAGGACACAACAATTTATTTATTTATTTTGACACATTAATAATTGGTACAAATCCTCAAATTTTTCTGAAGTAACGGACAAAAAAATTATACTCACAAGTTCCAGAATGCAAAATGGAAAAAATAAATAGAAGTGGAGGGCATACCTAGAAATCAAATTATTGAGTGGGATATTGGCTGCCAGCTAGAAAACAGTACATGTAAAATGAAATAGTTGGTGAGTTCCTTTAGCTAAACCCCCAAAATCAACAGGCATACGTATGCATCCCATCAGCTTGAGGGACATGAGGTGCTCGATGCCCTTTGGGACCTCCACAAGCTGTTCCAGTTCCAACAACAAAATCTCTTCAAGGCTCGCCATGGTGCCCTGCTCCATCTCCACTTGAATCAGATTAGGCATTTGTACCAATTGCAGTCTCTTCAATTTAGGAAACCACCCTGCCTGAAAAATTAGTTGTTGTCCTTCATATGCTCTTCTGAGGTTCAAGTACGTGAGGTTTCTGCAATGGGAAAGAAATGGCAGAGGATCATTTTGTAGTTGAGACCATTTGAGCCTTAGCGTTTGGATACTATCCCCACATATTTTGAATAAAGGGGATTCAAGCATGGTTTCTTTCAGTTGCCCTCTGAGATCTAACTTCTGAAGTTGTGGGAGGTTCAGGCCTTCCAATTGGAGAATCTCATTCTCATCGCTTGCATTAATAGATAAGTAGGAAAGGAAACTCATCTTTGATAATGATTTGCATAACTCTACTGAGTGGTTTTCTTTCACATTCCATATTCGGAAGCTTCTCAGTTGAGTTAAATTACCCAGTTCTCTTACTACCATAGCATTTGATTCTAATGCCTGTATAGTCTGGAGATCTTTCAGGTAAAACATGCCCTTAGGTAAAGAGATTCCAGTACGATTCCTAAATGACCTATCTGTAGGATCTACCTCCACCTCAGCAAATAGATGTCGCAACTTTTTAAGCTTTTCTATGCCATCTGGTAGATTTTGTATTTGAGAACAATAGAGATCCAGGGTCTGCAAGTTGTAAAGTTTCTTGATAGATTTTGGTAAAATTTTTACCTTTGTGTTTCTCAGACCCAAATAGTGGAGATTGAACAAATCCCCAATAGAATTTGGAACAGTTTCAATTGGCAAGCCTTCTAAATCCAAAACAGTAAGATACCTTGACTTGTCAAAAATGATGGATAGCAAAGGAGATGAGGGCACATAATTGTTAACTGACAAAAAGGTTTTGAGTTTGGGAAGACAAACATCATGCATGACCGTTTCCCTTAGATTGATTATTGAGAGCCGACGAGTAGAACTATCGGGATTTTCTGAGTTGTTATCCTCATGCAGCAATCCAAAATTTTCTTTTCTACATAATGAGATGGCCAACTCTCTCACTGTATCATGCATTTGGCACCTCTTCACCCTACCAAAATTATTTTTTTGTACCACCTGTAACATGCTGCGATGTATGAGCTCCATGAGATAGCCCTCTGCCACCTCTTCTAATGTGCTTCTTCCCTTTTGTTCTATAAAGCCTTCGGCTATCCAAAGCCTTAAAAGTTTCTTTCTTGGAAGGCGAAAATCCTCTGGAAACAAACAACAATATAGAAAACAATTCTTGAGGTATTTTGGAAGGTACTTGAAGCTTAGATTTAGAATATTTTTCAATGGATCCAAATTTGGGTTGTTGTCTAGTTCCCAGGTTAGTTGATTATGTACACGTCTCCATTCAAATTCGGTTTTCTCAGCGCAAGATAATACGCCACCCAAGAAACAAGTGCTAATGGCAACCCGTCACACTTCAAAACAATCTCCCTTGCCCACTTCTTCAAGGGAGGAGGGCATTCATGGTTTTTTTCAATGGGAAACGCCTTTCTACAAAACAGGTCCCATGAATCTAATTCTGATAAAGGTTTTAGCTCCAATCTATTGCTTTCTGGAGCAAGAGATGCTACATTCACAATTCTACTGGTAATCATAATTCGGCTTCCTTGATGGTCATTAACAAACGTGTCCCTTATATCATAAAATGCTTTTAGATCCCACATATCATCTAACACAATTAGATATTTTTTTTCTTTCAAGAGTTTGCTCATGATTTCTTTTAATTCTCTGAGATCCTTGTTGTCTGTGTTGATCAAACTGTTTTGCCCTTCTTTACAAATTTCGGAGATTATATTTTGGAGAAGATTATCCACGGTATAAGATTGAGAGATATTAATCCATGCATGACAATCAAAGTTAATTTTTTCTCTCTTGAAAACATTAGTAACAAGAGTTGTTTTGCCTACACCACCCATTCCCCAAACAGATATCACAGAGAGTTCTAGATTTTTAGAATTTAGCCAGCTCGTCAACTTTGCCCTGTTATTTTTTATTCCCACAATTTGATCTTCATGAATGAAATGGGCAGAGATGGCCATTTTATATGAGTATTCATTTGAGTAGTTTGAGTTTTCCCCAATACTGACATTTGTTGTCGGCAGCCATCTCTCTTTCATCCTTGCAAGATTCACAAGCCTTGTTTCTGCTCCGAGCAATTGAGAGGCAACTTGTTTAAGGTCTACCAATAACTTTGGATCTTTAAAAATTTTGGTAACATAAATGGATATTCCATCAAACTTTTGATTATTCATTAGGTATGCAAATTCGGACACGATATCTTCAATGTGATTTGCCAACTCATGTACCTCTTTTATCCAAGCTACCTGAGGTTTATTGCTCTGATCGTCCATTTCTATCCCATCAAGAAATCCTTGCATCACCCGAAGTTCACTATTAATATTGTTTATGTTTGCTTCAAGGTTTTTGTAAGTTGAGCAAAGCTTTGAAAATTTTGAGATTGCTAGCTTGGTTACTTCATTAGTTAAGGTTTTTCCAAGGACCCGGAGGGCTGCAAGAATGGCCGCCTCAGCCATGCTCAGTTAGTCGGGTTCAATTGTACTATTATTTATTCATTCATTCGTGAGAGCTGTTCAAAGCAAATATACATTAAAATTAGACAATCCTATAAAAATCTACCATTTCATTTTATAAACAATTTTAAATTTTCTCTATTATTGGCGATTGGTTTTCTATTCATTCAAAACTAATGAGTATTATTGTAAATATATGTTAAGATAAATATTGTTGGAATTTCATGTATGGAAACTTCAGATAATCTCAAGTGAGTTGGATTGACACAGGCTTGAGACTCAAATAAAGGGTGCCATGACCCATGGAGACTAAGACCATGATAATGATGATTTTAATAATAATAATAATAATAATAATAATAATAATAATAATAATAATAATAAGAGAGTGACTAATATACAAACGTTTGTTCCTAGCCTCCGGAACAAACGGTTCGGTTCTTCAATTTTCAAAGTCCAAACAGTCGATCCAAACCGTTCGATATTCAATCTGTATTAAAATGTGCTTGGAGACCAAATTTTACATTTTTTTGAACTTTTTTACTATTTATTAAGATGGTTTGAAAATCGCTGATTTTATTAAACTTCTGCACCATAGAAAAACAACGATTTTCAAACCAGCTTAATAAATAGTAAAAAAATTCCAAAAAATGTAAAATTTGGTCTCCAAGCACATTTTAATATAGATTGAATATCTAATGGTTTGGATCGACTGTTTGGACTTTGAAAATTAGAGAACCGAGCCATTTGCTCCGGAGGCTAGGAACAAACATTTGTATATTAGCCACTCTCTAATAATAATAATAATAATAATAAACAAATACATAAAATTAAGGAGCCTGAAAACTACGCATGAGAGGTATTAATTCACTGTCTTAAACTTTCAATGAAACTCTGTCCATATATATTATCCGCGAGGTCAATTTGGGTCCGATGCCCATCGGACTCAAAGTGAGTTCGATGGGTTCGATGACCATCCGATCTGCTTTAAGATTCGCGCCCGCAACTTTCGCATCTGCTTTAAAATTCGTGCGCATGAATCTGAAAGCAGATCCGGCGGTCCCGAAACCCATTGGACCCAAATTTGAGTCCGATGGGCATCGGACCCAACCTGCTCTCTATTATCCACTAGTCTGCAATGTTTTGACTATCTTATCCTATTGTCGTTATGCCCTAATTTTGATCAACTTATCTAAATCAACAGTTATCTTATAGTGATTGACAATATGCAGATCGCCAATATTTTGACTCTAAATTTTGATATTCGATATTCAACCCATCCATCTGAGTAATGTGCAATATATTGAAATTTTATATGAAAGATCAAATTTTGCAAAGTTAAAACTATTTTACGATCTTAAGGATGGATAGAAAATAACAGCAATTTTTCAATCTAGAAATATCATCAGAGAAAGGTAAAGGAATGTAAAAAATAGTCCTCTCTAATATTTGATCGTATATATCATATTGAATTTGACTGAAAAGTTGATTGATATTTTGCGAAAGAATCGGAGCTCAATTTAATTATAGATTTGATAAAGTATACAAATTAATACAAATAAATTTTGATTACCGACCTACATCTCGGGAAACAAAAGAGTAAGCTTGGGGCCCTTTAACCGCATCATGTGTTGCAGAGCTTGTGTGTTTCTATTCTTTAGCTTTCCGCCAAATCGGAAGAGATCGATAGGTAGAGTAATCGCAGATAGAGATGCTCAGAGGAAAGCTTAATTTGAGAATTGAGATGGAAAGCCAAAATAGGTGGAAATGACGAGGAATTGACAGCAGCCAAGGTCTGTTAAGTCAACAAATGTGGTCGTCTCATTTGGGGGTCAATTAAATAAGAAAGGTCCAGATTCTCTGTTACAGGTGCATAGAGAGTTCTATACGAATGAATCTCTGGAGAGCATGAGGCAGTAGTCAATGTCTAAATTTTATTTGGTTTTAGATGTATATATTTGCGTACGGGAACAGAAAATCGTAACACTTTTGTCTTCGAGTAGACAGTAGGTCAGGAGTCAATGTCTAAGTTTTATTTACGTAACCAACAACAGAAATTTGGAAAAATAATTTAGTCACCACCTCAATATTTAAAAATTCTAACATTACTATCCGATTTATAAAAAATTATCTGAATAATTTAGTCTCCGAAAAGAAACCCTGAATCTGAAAAATAATTATCTGAATAAAGCAAATTTCAATTTTTTTTCAAATTTGGTTGCAGAATGTTAAATTTTATATTTTCCTTGAATATTATTAAAAATTTCCGTAATTTATTAATTGAGTGGGTCCCACAATTAATTGAAAATTTCCGTGGATCCCACAATTTCTAGCCAAGAGACGTAATTGACTGCTAATTACGTACCAAAATAACTGAACATGGTTCAAATTGAATGCAACATATATATTAAATGAATAGGGACTTGGATATAAATAAAAAGTAGACTTCTGTCTTACCTAGCTGTGGTCTATGAATTAACCATGCTCTATGTATATTAAATGTTCAATAACGTAACTATATATCATGGCCAGTGGTAGTGGAAAAAATGGCACGGTGGAGCCGGCTCCGTCACTGAACGGCACTGTTACGGCACGGCACGCGTGTCAGTTACGTGCTGTGACTCGCGTGTCTCGTGCTGTGACCATTCGCGTGCCGTGCTCATATTTGAAAACTTTGGCACGACACGGCACGGCACGACACGTGAAATATTTAGTCACAGCACAGCACGGCACGTAGTCACGCGAGTCACGTGTAATTAGGAGCCAGTAGTCACGCGAGTTACACGAGTCACGTGTCATTAGGTTACGTGAGTCACGCGAGTCACGCAAGTCACGGCACGTTTAGACACGGCGTGACTCACGTGGCGTAACTATTCGCGTGCCGTGACCACCCATTGACATTTTGGTCACGGCACGGCACGGCACGTGAAAAATTAACTTAGTCACGACACGGCACGAGACCAAAGTCACGGCGTGTTAGTCACGGCACGGCACGGCACGGCACGGCACGTTTTTTCCACTCTAGCCAGTGGGAACATGGAAGCATTTATACATGGAAGACTATAGGATTTCAGTGGAGTCGGGTCATGCGTAACACCACTATGCGCACGAATTGGGACATGCGCACACCGTGGTGTTGTGCATGTACAGTGGTATTGTGCACGTAGTAATTTTTTTTTTTTTTAAATCGATGATAATATTAAAATTTTAAAATATTGAGGCGGTAACAAGAAAATTTTCACAGAAAATTATAGCTAAACATCTTCTTCTATTTAAATCAAGGTTATAAATAGCGATTATAGCGGCATAGCGGGGAGACAAAATAAAAAGCTATTGCGAATAGCGTAGCTATAGCGGAAGCTATCATACATAGCGTTTTTTTCGTTTGAAAATTTATATTCTATATTTCTACTAATTATCAACATGATTAATATTAGAGAATTAGAGTAACAATCAAGTGATAACTAATCAAAGTCTATAGACAAGAGCAATTAATTTTACAAGTGAAATGAAGTAAGTATATTTATTTGAACATTTTATATATTATAATAATTAAAATTAGCTTTCAATTGAAACAAACGGCAATAATTTTACAAGTGAATACTAGACAAAGAGCAAGAAAAAAAGAATTAATATTTAAATATTTTCTGATATAGAATGAGAGACTAAATCACAAATAGAAACATAAGCATATAGTTTGGTTTAGAATACTTATTATAGCAGACCATGTAACATCATAAATAAAGCCTATGTAAATTGCAAAAAAAAAGCTCATGTAGCATAGCGGTAGCAATAGCGTGTAGCGCATAGCGGTAATAGCTGTTAGCTATTACAGCAATAGCGGTCATAGCTGAATTAGCGCACTTTTATCTCATAGCTTAGCCTTTATGGTCCAAAAAAGCTATAGCGTAGCTATAGCGCTGCTATAGCTAGCTATTTAGAACACTGATTTAAATCATAATCATAACTTGCTCCAATCTGGCTCTTTTTTCTTCAACAAGATTAACACGTGGTGGATCCCATGCGGCTTATGTCAAGACACCGCCATGTCACAAATTTCAGACATTTCTGTAATGCTTCTCTTGTATTTCTGTGTTGTTGAAGATTTAAATTTGTTTAAGCAAGTCTTGCACCTTTAAATTTGTTTCCTCATTTCAAAAAAATGAATTTTTTTGTTTTGTTTCATATCTTGCTCTACTAATATTGATCAGATGGCCAATTTTTTTTTTTAAGCTAGAAATTGTTACTCTTATACCCTTAACGAAAAAAATCCTTCTATTTTAGTAGCCCTCGTGAGCATAGTGACAAACGAATATTTCGGGTTCGGTCTGGCGGGGTTAAAAATTCATGATTCGGGTATAATTCGGGAATAATACGGCAAAACAAGGAAGCAAATTTTTTATTTTTTTTCAATTTTTCTTGCGAATAATTCGTGATTCGTGTTTTATTCGCGAATAAAACATATTATACATTTTTTTGCGTTTTATTTGGAATTCTATTCGGAAACGTCAAAAAAAAAGAATAAAGCACGAATTATTTGCGAATTTATCGTGTATATTGTTAGCTTGTGAGTCGGGACTTCTGAACAAATGCAAAATTTGTAGCAGGGCAACGGCACAGAAAACGGCCCAGGCAAGAAGTCGCGTAATATCCCTTGACAGAGGATATTACAATAAGGTAACTTAAATTGATAGACAAAAATAAACATATTTCCTGATGGAAAATTAACTGGAATTGATACAGCTGGTGAGCACGCCCCTCATAATGAAACTAACAAATTTTATCACGGATCCTCGGGAAAATTGACGAGAATGATCAGCGGAAAAAAAAGAGTGGGTGAAATAATTTTTTTTTTTTTTGGTTTGAAGACAAAAAGTAGTTAGGAGTTAAAACTATTCAGATTTAGGATTTAAATGATTGCAGATAGATATTTTAATGCTTGTGAGTAGCATTATAAAAGTTATAAACAGAGCTTTAAATTCTTAAATATGAGCGCTGAATATATATGAAAGTTAGACATTAAATACTTGGGGGCGCGCTCCGAGATTCATTTGTGGGCAATTATCAGGCTCCTACATTTTATTATTCATTCAATAGTCTTTTCATTCTGTTCACGAGTTAAATTCCATTAATTGTCTTGATAAACATTTAGTTATTATAAATATGAGAACTTTACACTTCATACTCGAAATCCAGGAAAATTGCTACTCCAGGCCAAATGGAAAATTGATTTTTTCTCAAGTACACTATATCCTTGAGGAGTATTGTTTTTCTTGTTTTTTTAACTGTAAAATGAAATGTTGAATATAATAGTTTTGTCATTTCTATGTATTCTCAATAAATATAAATAGGAAAATACATAGCTAGGGTTGACGGCCGAACGCGGACTGAGTCCCAAATATAGTAAAGATATAGTTCAACTAATCATCTTAGGCTTTGACAAAAAAAAATCCAAAAAATGATAACAGTAAGGAAAAAAAAAAAAAACATAAATAGATACGATTTGAGAGTAGACTTGAGCCAATACTAAAAATAAATAGATACGATTTGTAATATCGAATCAAGAATTCTTACCATCGTAAATATTATTTTAAGAAGTGATTTTTAAATTGTATGTTTGTGGGTCACTGCATAGAACATAAATAATATGTGGTTGTATAGAAGATAAAATATGTGATACTTCATAAATAATGAAGAATTTAGGACCAATGTAAAGACCTGGTATTTTCAGCTCTTTCTGCTTGTGATTTTATTTTTATTTTTATTTTTTCAGGAACGTTCTGTAAATTACTTGAGAACGGATCACTGACATGTTTTGGAAAAATCAACTTGAAGCGTTCTGCATTTCATTTTGAATCTTTGATCATCAGTAAATAATGAATTGCAGAAATCAACTCTAATTTTGTCAACAAAGCTGCAGTAGTGCCATTATCAACAAAGGCAGTATTTTGGTAAATATTATTATGCTTTTAAATAGAACAAAATAATGATTAATGAAGATGTTTCTTTTATTTTGTTAATTAGTTTATAGTTGACGGTGAAAGAAGAAGAAGAGACAATACTGTTGGAATTAATTTTAATTAATTACAACATATATGGGCTTATATGTGATATAAATATATATTGAATATTAGACTATCATATATCTAATTAGACCCGTTATGAAGTGATCAAATTAAGTATTATTTATCGGGTTCAATATGTGTCATGAGAAGTGGGGCCTTTAATGTGTAGAATGCGTATTAATAACTTTATGATTTAGTGATGGTCTAAATTATATAAAGTTTATAAATAATACAATTATGCTATTGGTCCCTGGGGAACACAATCAAATACGGCAATGTTCGGTAAATAAGAAAATACCCAATAAGATAAGTTCTGAATTCAAACCCGCTAAGGATCCAATAAGAAAATAATCTACAGTAATTAATTAATTAATTAATTAATTAATTGACAGCCAACGCCTATTCATTGCCATATTCAAGCCTATTGATTTGGCATTAAAAAGCTAATGGCTCTCTCTCTCTTTTTCTAACTTTTGGCATTTTCTCCATCTCTCCCTAAAAACAACAATAACAGAGATCAAGAGAAAGGTTTTGAGAAATTAGAAAAAAAGGGTTTGTAGGAAAAGAACTTGTGATTCGGGTATTCTTCTTGTGTAGAACAAAGTGTTGCCGCTGCCGTCTCTCTTGCTCTCTCCATCGGACTTGAGAGGATTACTTGGAGATCTAAAGGCTTCCGGTGATCAACGGTGATTGTGTCTCTCTGGAATATCATGGCTATGGACCAAGGTAATTTATAATTTCAGATTTTAGGTTCACTAGAGGATCATGGCAAATTTAGGGTTTATGAATTGCGGTATAGTTTTGCATGAAATAAATCTATCAATTGGTATCAGAGCCTACTCTAGTTGAATCGTCAAATTCTGATTATGGTTCGGAAATCATTTATGGTTCGGATCTTAAAATTATGATTATCTGTTAATGTATATTGCGCTAAATATTCTGTGTTTGAGTTAATTTGATTAATCTGTCAAAACAAAATTTCTGTTCGGCAATTTTATATATTATGAATAAATAATTATATTTTGGCGACATTGATATCAATTTGAATATTATGAACAAATTGAACATCTAGATAGGCCCATATATGTTGAATTGCCGTATATCAATTTGTTTGGACATATATGTTGAATTGCCGTATATACCCAGATATGCCCATATATGTAAATTGCCGTATATTTAGATATGCCCAAACGGTTCAGATATGTCCAAACAGTTCAGATATTCATAATAATGTAAATTGCCGTATATTTAGGAAATTTTGATATGCCATTAAGTTGCTTGAAATGCGCCTCTGTGTATTCCTTAACGGATTAATTGCCTTAATCAAAGCAGATTTGTATATTTATGAAATTAGAAATATTAGACTGTATTTCCTAAATATACAAATATTAGACTATTTAGGAAATAATTCAGAGATTTGTATTTCCTAAATATACAAATATACTTAATCAAAGCAGATGATTTGTATAATTAATTGCCTTAATGGACTGTTATTTATGATAATTAATTGCGGACTGTTTCAGATTCAAATTAAAAGTGCAATTATTTTTGTATTCAAGGCAATTAATTATATGGCGAAAATTTATAGTGCAAATTTCTGATCTGTATTCCGCTGCAATTATTTCCGAACCATACCAGATCAGTAATTTAATTAAGCCTATTTTGGATTCTATTCCTAACTCTTTTTTGCAGTTATGGAATATGTGAATAGTATGATCTTGTTGCCTTGTGTGATATGTTGTAATGAATGAATGAATGATGTGTGTAAAAGCGGCCTAAGGTGCCCTGTGCATTAATTAATTTTATAATTAAAAGTGACTTGCATGTCGCTTATATGTATCATTTATACGGTCTGCGAGCCGCTATCCTTAGGACTTTAATGTAATTTCTTTATTGCTATTAGAGTAGTAATTTGGTTAGAATAAAGAAGATTACATGAATGATGGATGATGGCTATTGTCGAGTGGATTCTTACAATGGAGACCATCGTGTCTTGGATCATACTATCTCACTTATGATTTGGACTCATGTTATTTACTATCTTGTATAGTTTTATGCCATTTCATGAGCCCATTATGATTAATTCGGTTAAGCCAAATTTTGTTTTAAAAAAAAAAAAATTGTTTTTGGATAATATTAAATCAATATGAAGGCTTAAGATTAAGATATATTTGGAAAATGATTTATCAAGGTATCATCTTGCCAAAGTAAGCTCTCATACTGGCGTTGATCATTTGCCAATTTATACACAGTAAATATGCATATGATGTTTGGTTATTGGACTGGCCCAAAGGAAAGACAATAATCAAATATTGTATGTGTATGCTTGTGGTAATGAATGGGTAATAGTCATTAAGTTTTGGATGTAATTAGTTAATCGGCCCAAAGGAAGGTTGACTTATTGACATCAAATGGACTATTATATTCAATTGCTACACCTATTTATCTTAGAATAATAATTGACTCCAAAGAGCACTTATTGTTCGAAGATACTTAGTTGATGGAATATGCCTTATTTTGATTTTTTTATTATAATTCGGTAATTTGATTCGTTCTTTGTGAATATTTTTCAGCAAAAATTACTGATCTTACAGCCGGCATCAATAGCATTCCGATGCTGACGGGTTCTAATTACAAGGATTGGAAAGATAATCTTGAGATTATCCTTGGGTGCCTTGACCTGGACATAGCGTTACAGGAGGCCAAACCTACTGTGCCTGTTGAAACTAGTTCTGAAAAGGAACAAACTGCACATGCACGGTGGATGAGGTCAAATCGCTTGTGTCTCCGGGTCATGCAAAAGACCATTCCTGAAAGTTTTAGGGGACCAGTTTCTGATTCCACTCTTGCTAAAGACTATCTTAAGGAACTTGAGCAGAGGTTTGTCAGGAATGAGAAGGCTGAAATAGGCATTCTATTAAACAAACTCTGCACAATGAAGTACCATGGTAAGAGCAATGTCAGGGAGCACATTCTTGAAATGATGCATACCGCTTCTAAACTGAAGGGACATAAGCTAGATATATCGGATGATATGCTAGTATATTTGGCCCTTAACTCTCTTCCTGCCTCATTTGGACAGTTCAAGGTGAGTTACAACTGTCAGAAGGACTCATGGACAGTTAATGAACTCATCTCGCATTGTGTTCAGGAGGAAGAGAGGTTGAAGTCGGATAAGAGCGAAAGCGCAAACATTGCTTCTACCTTCTAAGGGAAAAGGGAAAAAGAAACGTAAGGCCAATTCAGATGCTGCAACTACAAGTTCGCAGAAGAAGCCCATGAAGGATAAAAAATTGGTTACCGGATCGGAGCCAAATAAAGAAAAGAAGAAGGGCTGTTTCTTCTGTGGATCTGAAGGGCATGTAAAGAAGAATTATACCAACTATCACGCACGGCGTGCCAAGAAAGGTATTAATTTTTCTTTTGTTTGTGAAGAAGTTAATACAGTTTAAGTTTTAATAGACACATGGCGGATAGATTCGGGTGCAACTACTCACATCTCTGTGTCTATGCAGGGTTGCCGAAGTTACCGAAAGCCAAGTGATGGTGAAAGATACATCTATGTGGGTGATGGAAACAAGGCAGAAGTTGAAGCTATAGGGCATTTTAGATTACTTTTGAAAACTGGCTTGTATCTGGATTTGTTCGATATTTCTGTTGTACCGTCTTTTAGGCGGAACTTAATTTCTATTTCTGCATTGGACAACTTAGGTTTTACTTGTTCATTTGGAGATAGAAAGTTTGGTCTGTATCAAAACTCCAATCTGGTTGCTTCTGGTTTTCTATCTGTTTTAGGTAATCTTTATGGTTTAGATACTATTGCTTCCTATAATGAGACCTTGAACAATGAAACTCGAAACGTTAGACAGAAATTAACACATCAGGATTCAGCTGCACTTTGGCATAAGCGTTTAGGTCATATTTCTCAACAGAGAATAACACATCTCATTCAAAGTGATATTCTGCGGCCCTTAGACATGTCGGATCTCGGTCCGTGTATTGAGTGTGCTAAGGGAAAACAAACAAGCATGCGCAAATATACAGCCAATAGTATGACAGACGTCCTTGAACTGATACATACGGATATATGTGGGCCATTCCCTACAGCTACTAGGAATGGACATGTATATTTTATCAGTTTCATTGACGATTATTCTAGATATGGTTATATATTTTTAATTAAAGAAAAGGCTCAAGCTTTGGACACATTTAAATCCTTCAAGACTGAAGTTGAGTTACAACTCAACAAAAGGATTAAAAGCGTCAGATCAGATCGTGGTGGTGAATACTATGGTCGGTATGACGGCTCAGGAGAACAATGTCCAGGGTCTTTTGCTAAATTTCTAGAGGAAAATGGAATTGTGCCACAGTATACAATGCCGAGGTCGCCCGCAATGAACGGTGTGGCTGAAAGGCGCAATCGATCATTAATGGGGATGGTGAGGAGTATGATTTCTCATACCTCGCTTCCACTGAACCTCTGGGGAGAAGCACTTAAGACAGCAGCATATATTCTTAATCGGGTACCAACTAAGGCAACAAACAAAACTCCATATGAATTATGGACCGGGCGAAAGCCTAGTCTTCAGCACTTTAGAATATGGGGTTGTCCGGCTGAAGCTCGGCCTTATAGGCCACAAGAGAAAAAGCTAGACGAAATGACAGTTAGCTGCTATTTTGTCGGATATGCAGAAAGGTCCCGGGGGTATAAATTTTATAATCCCACTAATAGAACAATTTTCGAGACAAATACAGTTAAGTTCTTTGAGGATGTTATGGTTCAAGGGAGAAATACAAATCAAATTGTCTTTGAAGAGAAACAAGATTCTCCTATACAAGAGGCGCCAGCGATGGTACCAATTGTAATAAGAATATCTGGAGACTCATTGGTTCAGGATCGTACAGTGAATGAACATACAGTAAATGAACCTCCAGAAATGGAAGAGAATCCAATACAAGACAATGTTGATGTTGAAGAGGAACCTATACCACCTCAAGAACTTCAAGAAACAGTGCCTTTAAGGCGGTCCACCAGAGAGAGAAGAAGCGCAATATCTAAGGATTATGTTGTGTTCCTTCAAGAACATGAATTCGACATTGGCATGATGGAGGATGATCCTCTCAGTCTCCGTCAGGCTTTGGAAAGTGCGAATTCTCAGAAATGGATCGAGGCCATGAATGATGAAATAAAGTCAATGTATGACAACAAAGTCTGGGATATCGTCCCATTACCTAAAGGTGTGAAGCCTGTTGGTTGCAAATGGATATTTAAGACCAAGAGAGATTCAGAAGGTAATGTGGAAAGACACAAAGCGCGGCTTGTTGCTAAGGGATTTACACAGAAAGAAGGCATTGACTTTACGGAAACTTTCTCACCTGTGTCTATGAAAGATTCCTTCAGAATTATTATGGCTTTAGTGGCACATTTTGATCTTGAGTTACACCAGATGGATGTTAAGACTGCGTTTCTCAATGACGACATTGATGAAACCATTTATATGGTGCAACCACCTAACTTTGAGATTGATGAAAATAACTCAAAGTAGATGGTTTGCAAATTAAATAAATCCATCTATGGACTCAAGCAAGCGTCTCGACAGTGGTATTTCAAATTTCATCAAGTAATTGTCTCATTTGGATTTGAGCCTAACTTGGTGGATGAATGCATATATCACAAGTTCAGTGGGAGTAAGTTTATGTTTCTGGTTTTATATGTTGATGACATATTGCTTGCAAGTAACGATATAAACATGATGCGTGAAACTAAGAGATTTCTTTTCAGGCATTTTGATATGAAAGATCTTGGTGAAGCATCATATGTGTTAGGCCTTAAAATACATAGAGATCGAAACAAGGGTATTTTAGGGCTTTCACAACAAGCATATATCGATAAAATTCTCAAGCGATATGGTATGGAACATTGCAAACCAGGAAATACCCCTGTTGCAAAAGGAGACAAATTTAGTCTCAATCAGTGTCCAAAGACAGAACTTGAGAAATCAGAAATGCACCAGATTCCATATGCTTCGGTAGTAGGAAGTCTGATGTATGCTCAGGTGTGTACGCGTCCGGATATTGCGTACATCACAGGAATGTTAGGCCGGTATCTCAGTAATCCTGGTATGGATCACTGGAAAGCAGCCAAGAGGGTACTTACGTACTTGCAAAGAACGAAGGATCATATGCTGACATATCGGAGATCAGATAAGCTCGAGGTCATTGGATATACTGATTCCGATTTTGCGGGCTGTGTGGATAGCATGAAGTCAACGTCTGGTTATATTTTTATGTTGGCTGGAGGAGCTATCTCTTGGAGGAGTGCAAAGCAATCCATGATTGCTTCTTTCACCATGGCAGCCGAATTCATTGCTTGTTTCGAGGCATCGAATCATGGAATATGGCTAAGGAATTTTGTCACTGGGTTGCGTATTGTGGATACTATTAAGTTGCCACTCAAGATATATTGTGACAATAATTCAGCAGTACTGTATTCCAACAACAACAGGAGCTCGTCGAAATCCAAACATATCGACATTAAGTTTCTTGCTGTGAAGGAAAGAGTTCAGAGTGGACTTATAAGTATTGAGCATATTGGTACAGCATCCATGCTGGCAGATCCACTGACTAAGGGATTGGTACCCAAACAGTTTCACGAGCATGTTACTCACATGGGTATCTGTGTTAAAGAGGATTGTCAGATTTAGTGGGAGTCTGTATTTTATGTATCATGTTTTATGTTTTATATGATATACTTTTACAGATATCATGCAGTTAACTTTTTTATGATATTCTGTTATTTGTATGTATCATGCAGTTATTCAGACTTCAGTTATTCAGATTTCAATTATTCAGCTTTCAGTTATTCAGTTTATTATGCACTCTGAATTCATGATTGACCTCAAAATCAAATTAAGATAAAGTGACCAAATTGGAGATAGGCATGTAGATCACATTGCATGTAATTCCCAAACTACACATCCCCTTCATGATTCATGTCATTCAGTTATGTTTACACAGTGATTTATGTTGGTTTAGTTTCGATTTATGAGACGAATACTGCTTAAGTCCTTGTGAATATGATTGATGGACGGAATTGGTTGATGACACAAAAGGCTTTGATAGCATAGCTTGAGTACTCAATTCGGTTTTATCAATATATATATTTTTGGATATACATATAGCCCAAGTGGGAGATTGTTGGAATTAATTTTAATTAATTACAACATATATGGGCTTATATGTGATATAAATATATATTGAATATTAGACTATCATATATCTAATTAGACCCGTTATGAAGTGATCAAATTAAGTATTATTTATCGGGTTCAATATGTGTCATGAGAAGTGGGGCCTTTAATGTGTAGAATGCGTATTAATAACTTTATGATTTAGTGATGGTCTAAATTATATAAAGTTTATAAATAATACAATTATGCTATTGGTCCCTGGGGAACACAATCAAATACGGCAATGTTCGGTAAATAAGAAAATACCCAATAAGACAAGTTCTGAATTCAGACCCGCTAAGGATCCAATAAGAAAATAAGCTACAGTAATTAATTAATTAATTAATTAATTAATTAATTAATTAATTGACAGCCAACGCCTATTCATTGCCATATTCAAGCCTATTGATTTGGCATTAAAAAGCTAATGGCTCTCTCTCTCTTTTTCTAACTTTTGGCATTTTCTCCATCTCTCCCTAAAAACAACAATAACAGAGATCAAGAGAAAGGTTTTGAGAAATTAGAAAAAAAGGGTTTGTAGGAAAAGAACTTGTGATTCGGGTATTCTTCTTGTGTAGAACAAAGTGTTGCCGCTGCCGTCTCTCTTGCTCTCTCCATCGGACTTGAGAGGGATTACTTGGAGATCTAAAGGCTTCCGGTGATCAACGGTGATTGCGTCTCTCTGGAAGATTATGGCTATGGACCAAGGTAATTTATAATTTCAGATTTTAGGTTCACTAGAGGATCATGGCAAATCTAGAGTTTATGAATTGCGGTATAGTTTTGCATGAAATAAATCTATCAATACTTCCTCTTCAAAAGTAAAAAAACTATATATAAGGAAAATATGACGTCATATTTTATCATGTTGCACTACTGGGCCAAACAAATTAGAAATTCTCACAATTTTTTAATTATATAGAGTGAAGGTAATTGCAACATTTTCTGTTTGAAATCCATGAAAGAATTTTCAAATTAATATAGGTAATCTCATGGACAGTTGTAAAATGGAAGAATTAAGTTATTCTTATGTAATTTGGAGATCCTATTTCTCATGCATATGGAAGACAGTCCAGTGAGTGAAAGTACTGTTAAATTTTAAGTCAGGCAAACAATATTCAAACCCTGGCAATGTAACCAGATTTCAATCATGCAAATTTCAAACCCTATTATATAAGGAGGAACATAAAATAATGTAGGGCTCAACTTTAGGGGCTTATTTGCATGAATCACAATATTATGTAGTTCACAGCAATTTAGTTTCCCTTCCAGCTATCAATTCCTCATCACAGTTGAGAAAGTTTCCATGTTATATATATTAATATTCGTACTCCTTAGCATTACTAAAAAGAAAAAAAAATGATGAATGATTATTTTTTAGGATAATGTACTGAAATCATCACCAAAAGTTTATAAATGTTTGGGATACAACTACATTAAAGCTGTACAATAGCATGCATACATAGTATATGTGAACGGTCTGCTAAACTTGCAAATATCAATATCAAAGTCCAAATAATAATACAAAAAGCAAATAAAAATTACAAGCTTGTTACCAGCCATTTAACCCTTCATCCCAATCAGAAGAAGTCAAATACAACTAGGCAACAACATTAATTAAAATTCTGTAGGCGTAACACTCTTTCATGCAAATTTTAAACCTTGGTCAGAGGGCAAACAGAGTTTGTTATTTCTCACTCTGAGGGCATATTTGTAAGAATTATATTGTTATGAATTTTAATAGTTTTTTCCCCTTCCAGTCAATAAATTCCTCATTGCAGCGAGAAAGTTACAATATTTATACATTTTTTCTTCACCATTACAACAACAACACAATAATAATAATAATAATAATAATAATAATAATAATAATAATAATAATAATAATAATAATAATAATAATAATAATAATAATAATAATAATAATAACAATAATAATAATAATATTGATACGAGAAATGATTATTTATAAGGTCACTGAACTGAATTTATAGTCAAAGTTCTAAATGTTTATCACCAAGTAGTAAAGCATCCCAATAGCTACCATACGCAGAACATGCATGGTAGTTAAATTTACAATCATCAAATCCAATTCCAAATAAAGATAATAAACAAATCAAACACAAAACAAGGTTCCTTGAGTCATGAATGTCCTGGATAGTGTGCTTAGAATTGCAAATTATATCGCAAGTTGCTAAGGTAGTATGAAGCCTACAGCTTAGCAAATCACATACGTTTGCCATAAAGAAGCACTACAAGCTAGGAACTGAGACTCAACTTTATTTTGATCCAAACTGGAAGGAAAAACACACGACCAAATATTATTGATTACATAATAACAAACTTCTAAAACAAAGTGCTCCGGGCTGATTGATGCTGCATGCAATTCAACTGTGTGAAAGGCCTGCGATATGAAATTGAGCACAGATTTTTCAATCGAGGAGTTTCAAAGAAACTTGAAAAAAAAATGTAAAACATTGGTAATTTTATACCGATTTAATATACATCAAATAAACTAATTTCTAAGCTAAAGTATCTCTTATGTGCAGAACATATAATTAGTTATTGCATGGGTGGAAAAATATAGAAGGTAAACTTCAAAGAAAAAGCATGGTGGAATTGCAACATATAGATTTTGCAAAAATAAATAAATAAATAACAAAAGCAGTTATTTTGTTGTTTCACAAGCTCTTGTAATCTCATTACATAAAATATTCATGATGTAAAAATAAATGGCAGTGTAGTAGATATTGCGTGCAGGAACAAAAAAAATGCAAATAGTGAATAAATAAGTAGAATTATTACAATCATAAAGAAGCTAACTCCAGTTCAGTTTCTTAAGAAAATTAAAACAATAAGGACACAACAATTTATTTATTTATTTTGACACATTAATAATTGGTACAAATCCTCAAATTTTGGTCAAGTAACGGGCAAAAAAATTATACGCACAAGTTCCAGAATGCAAAATGGAAAAAAATAATAGAAGTTGAGGGCATACCTTGCAGTCAGATTATTGAGTGGGGTCGATATTGGCTGCCAGCTAGCGAACACGACAGGTAAAATGAAATAGTTGGTGAGTTCCTTTAGCTAAACCCCCAAAATGAACAGGCATATCTTTGCAACTCATCAACTTGAGAGAAACGAGGTGCTCCATGCCCATTGGGACCTCCACTACCTGTTCCAGTTCCGACAACGAAATCACTTCAAGGCTCGCCATGGTGCCCTGCTCCATCTCCACTTGAATAAGATTAGGCATTTTAAACAATACCAGTCTCTTCAATTTTGGAAACCACCCTTTCTGAAAAATTAGTTGTTGTCCTTCATAAGCTCTTATGAGGTACAAGCATGTGAGGTTTCTGCAATGGGAAAGAGATGGCAGATGATCATTTTGTAGTTGAGACCACCAAAGCCATAGCGATTGGATACTATTCCCAGATATTTTGAATAAAGGGGATTCAAGCAAGGTTTCTTTCAGTTGCCCTCTGAGATCTAACTTCTGAAGTTGTGGTAGGTTCAGGCCTTCCAATTGGAGAATCTCATTCTCATCGCTTGCACTAATATATAAGTTGGAAAGGAAACTCATCCTTGATAATGATTTGCATAACTCTACTGAGTGGTTTTCTTTCACATTCCATATTCGGAAGCTTCTCAGTTGAGTTAAATTACCAAGTTCTCTTACTACCATAGCATTTGATTCTAATGCTTTAATAGTCTGGAGCTCTTTAAGGTAAAACATGTCCTTGGGTAAAGAGATTCCAGTATGAGTCCGAAATGACTTATATGGAGAATCTACCACCACCTCAGCCAATAGATGGCGTAACTTTTTTAGCTCTGTTATGCCGTCTGGTAACTTTTGTATTTTGGAACATGAGAGATTGAGTGTTTGCAAGTTGCGAAGTTTTTTGATAGATTTGGGTAAAAGTTTCACCTTTGTATTTCTCAGACCCAAGTAGTGGAGATTGAACAAATCCCCAATGGAATTTGGAACAGTTTCTATTGGCAAGCCTTCTAAATCCAAAACAGTAAGATACCTTGACTTGTAAAAAACGATGGATAGCAAAGGAGATGAGGGCACATCATTGTTAACTGACAAAAAGGTTTTGAGTTTGGGAAGACAAACATCATGCATGACCGTCTCCCTTAGATTGATTATTGAGAGCCGACGAGTAGAACTATCGGGATTTTCTGAGTTGTTATCCTCATGCAGCGATCCAAAATTTTCTTTTCTACATAATGAGATGGCCAACTCTCTCACTGTATCATGCATTTGGAACCTCCTCACCCTACCAAAATCATTTTTTCCAACCACCTGTAACATGCTGCGATGTATGAGCTCCATGAGATAGCCCTCTGCCACCTCTTCTAATGTGCTTCTTCCCTTTTGTTCTATAAAGCCTTCGGCTATCCAAAGCCTTAAAAGTTTATTTTTTGGAAGGGGAAAATCCTCTGGAAACAAACAACAATATAGAAAACAATTCTTGAGGTATTTTGGAAGGTTCCTGAGGCTTAGATTAAGAATATTTTTCAATGGATCCAAAGTTGGATTGTTGTCTAGTTCCCAGGTTAGTTGATCATGTACACGTCTCCATTCAGATTCCGTTTTCTCATAGCAAGATAATACAACACCCAACGAAACAAGTGCTAATGGCAACCCGCCACACTTCAAAACAATCTCTCTTGCCCACTTCTTCAAGGGAGGAGGGCATTCATGGTTTTTTTCACTGGGAAACGCCTTTCTACAAAACAGGTCCCATGAATCTAATTCTGCTAAAGGTTCTAGCTCTAACCTATTGCTTTCTGGAGCAAGAGATGCTACATTCGCAATTCTACTCGTAATCATAATTCGGCTTCCTTGATGGTCATTAACAAATGTATCCCTTATATCATGAAATGCTTTTAGATCCCACATATCATCTAACACAATTAGATATTTTTTTTCTTTCAAGAGTTTGCTCACGATTTCTTTTAATTCTCTGAGATCTTTCTTGCCTGTGTTGATCGAACTATTTTGCCCTTCTTTACAAATTTCTGAGATTATATTTTGGAGAAGATTATCCACGGTATAAGATTGAGAGATATTAATCCATGCATGACAATCAAAGTTAATTTTTTCTCTCTTGAAAACATTAGTAACAAGGGTTGTTTTGCCTACACCACCCATTCCCCAAACAGATATCACAGAGAGTTCTAGATTTTTAGAATTTAGCCAGCTCGTCAACTTCGCTCTGTTATTTTTTATTCCCACAATTTGATCTTCATGAATGAAATGGGCAGAGATGGCCATTTTATGTGAGTATTCATTTGAGTAGTTTGAGTTTTCCCCAATACTGACATTTGTTGTCGGCACCCATCTCTCTTTCAACCTGGCAAGATTCACAAGCCTTGTTTCTGCTTCGAGCAATTGAGAGGCAATTCGTTTAAGGTCTACCAATAACTTTGGATCTTTAAAAAGTTTGGTAACGTAAATGGATATTCCATCAAACTTTTTATTATTAAGTAGGTATGCAAATTCAGACAAAATATCTTCAATTTGATTTGCCAACTCATGTACCTCTTTTATCCAAGCTACCTGAGGTTTATTGCTCTGATTGTCCATTTCTATCCCATCAAGGAATCCTTGCATCACCCGAAGTTCACTATTAATATGTTTATGTTTGCTTCAAGGTTTTTGTAAGTTGAGCAAAGCTTTGAAAATTTTGAGATTGTTAGCTTGGCTACTTCATTAGTTAAGGTTTCTCCAAGGACCCGGAGGGCTGCAAGAATGGCCGCCTCAGCCCATGCTCAGTTAATCGGGATCAACTGCACTATTATTTATTCATTCATTCGTGAGCTGTTCAAAGCAAATATACATTAAAATTAGACAATCCTATAAATTAAAAAATCTACCATTTCATTATATAAACCATTTTCAATTTTATCTATTATAGAAAACTGGTTTTCTATTCATTCAAAACTAATAACTATTATTCTAAACATATGTTAAGACAAATATTGTTGGAATTTGATGTATGGAAACTTCAGATAATCTCATGCAAGTGAGTTGGATTGACATAGGCTTGAGACTCAAATAAAGGGTGCCATGATCCATGGAGACTAAGACCATGGGCTTCGATAAGGAATTTTGAGGCTTGATCAAGGATCTAGAGCTTCAGTTGGTCATTTAAGCATTTGGTCGGGGAGGAATTTTTTTGAATTGCAGTCAGGTGTCTGGTTAAAAATATCTCTATAAATATAGCGATAATATATATGATATATCGGTTCAAAATAAATTTAAAAGTAAAAAGGTGCTATATTTGACACTAATATTCTCTTTTATCACGGAAATAACTTAGACACACTTTTTTCTAAAATAAAAATACTATTATTCCCTGGCCCATGTCCATAAAATAATAAGCGGCACACTTATTCTATATTTTTTTAGGGACATCATGTATATCCTTTAAAGCTTCGAAATTACATATTTCCCCTCTAAATTCATAATATCATATTTACTTTTTCTAAATTAAAAAAATCAAATATTTACCAATTTTATTGTATTTTCTATTAAAACTCATATTAAATTTATAATTACTCATTTTACCATTAAAAATTAAAAATACATAGCCTCATTAAGAAAAATGTTTGTCCGTATCCTAGAGCAAATGGTTTGTCGCTCTACTTTTGACGGATACATACTATTATTTAGATATATGCTTGAGTATGCTAATATTTAGGGAGAGAAATTAACAATTTTTTCTCAAAAACTGACAAATAATTAAAATAATGACATTTTTCTTAGCCCGGGCTTTCCGAGTTGAGTTTGGTTTGGAAAGGATCCGAGCTTTTCCTCCTCCCATTCAGTTTGGACTGGACTCGGTTATGTTGTTCAAATTAATTTCTGAACCGGTTATGGTTTGGCTCAAAGGTTAGCCCATTAGCACCCGTACTGCCAACCTTATCGAAACTGGGTTTGCTACGCAAGGATTAAAATGCCACTTGCAATATGATATTTGATAATAATTTAGATAAGTAAGCTTGCTAAAACTATTGTATTTAAGTTTTGTATGAAAATTATACTTTGTCAAATTTAAAATATTTTACAATCTTTTAAGAATTGGGATATATAGGTAGATAAGGTTCTATTAATAATTAACCATTCAATAACAATAATTCGTTTTCACTATAATAGTATAATAAGAAAAGGTAAAAGAATATGGGTGCTATTCGGCAAGGCTTCCTTAAGACTAAAGGAGTCTTCTTAACTTCTTTAGCTGCTTAATTCTTTTTGCCCGGATCTTAATTCTTTGTCTGGATCTTAAGATTTAATTCTAGTAGAGGTAACCCTAAGTAATATCTGATCGTATATATCATATTTCAAAAATCAAGATGCGAAACATAGCGGATGAAAGTTTTGCGATGCAATATTGTAGCACAATTTTTTAATTAAATAAAAAATGCAAAATAAGAAAAATTAAATGGAACTACGGACTTACCTCTGGAGAAGCAAACGAACAAGCTAGTATAACAATCCCCTTCAAACGCACCAGATGTTGCAGACTTGCGCGTCTTTTCTCGTCCTTTTTTTTTCTCTATTTTCGGTTATTATTGGCCAAATGTCGAGAGAAATCGAAGCTTGGGATGTAGAGAGGAAAGCTCTGAGTCTGTTGTGGCGTGGTGTGGAAGTGTGAACTGTAAAGTAAGAAGAGTCCACATTCTCTATTACAATATTTGATGCATGAAACGAATGTTCAATACAATCTTTTAAGGTACGTGCATGGGTGTGAAACTAATGTATTGAATTTTGTTTGAAAATTACAGTTTGCCAATTTAAAATATTTCACAATCTTTTAAGAAGTACGATAGATTGATCATTTAAAAATTAGCCCTCGATGATATTTGAACGTATATATCATATTTCAAAAATCTAGATGCGAAGTCAAAGTACTAGATGTGAAACTAATGTAGTCCTCGATGATTTTTTAATTAATTTAAAAATACAAATTAATAAAAATAAAATGGGATTACCTACAAATTACATCTGGAGAAACAAAAGAGTAAGCTAGAAGGCCTTCAACCGCACCAGGAATATGGAGAGGAATCGAAGATATGGATGTAGAGAGCAAAGCTGAGATGGCGTGGTGCCGTGGTGTGAACGGCAAATAAAGAAGTGAGAAGTGATGAGGAATTGTGGGAGACGGAAGTTCGATTAGCTGCTGCGAAACTCTAATTATTACAAAGATCTGTGAAAAGCATATTTTGCCTTTTCTGCTTTTGGAAAAGCAGCAGATCCTCCGATGATTGAAAAGAACTTTTAATATTATTGCATCTTTAATTAATTTCTTTGTAGGGAAGCATTTTAAATTGGTCCGGAGTCTGCAAAGCATATGCCATCCGCACCGAAAATTCATAGTTGCATCTTCTGTACGAATTCATATCACTTAAGGTAGCAAAACATTTCTGTAACTGTTTAGATCCGAACCGTTCGATCAGAATCTACACGAATATTAAAAGGGCTCGTGAATTCTATCTCGGACCGGATAGTCTGAATAGGCCCGAATTTTGATCGGACAGTATGAATCTAAACAAAATTATTTTGTTACCTCAGGAGGATGTCTTCTCTGTTGTCAGTGGTTACACTTGCTAGTCGTACAAGTGCACAGTAGTGCATTTTGCACCACTCAAAACAATATCTATGTTTTTTTAAGGGAAAATTTGTAGTGTATCCATACAAATTTATAAAATGACTAATTTCTTTTATGCCAATTTATTTATTTAATATCTTATTTACATATTTTTAAAATGAAGTTGACAAATATAGCCTCATGATCTCTTCTCTTTCCATCTCCTCTTTCGCTGTGCACAAACTTCTTTAGTAATTGAACAACAATCAAACTGACAAATTTTCTATGCAGTCTGATTGTTGTTCAATTACTAGAAAAAGTTTGAAACTGCCAGGATATTTTTCACTTGAGAGCAACACTCATCTTATACCTCAAGAATCTAGTTTCCAGTATTCACTCGTTACGCGAAATAAAAAAACCAACCTATACTATATATATATATATATATAGGAGGGATCAAGTTACAACAATCATTTTTTTCATTTTCAAAGTCCAAATCGTCAATCCAAACCGTTCAACATGATTATCTAAATAAAATGTGATTGCAGATCAAATTTTACATTTTTGTGAATTTTTTTACTATTTATTAAGATGGGTACAAAATTCAATGGTCTGAATATGACTATTTTTTGTAAAATACTTAATAGAAATAGAAAAAAAATTCAAAAAAATGTAAAATTTGATCTGCTAGCACATTTTATTGTGGAGATCATGTTGAACGGTTTGGATCGACGATTTGGACTTTGAAAATGAAAAAAATGGTTGTTGTAACTTTGTTGTAACTTGATCCCTCCTCATATATATATATATATATATATATATATATATATATATATATATATATATATATTAATTAAGGCTACTAGGGTCGACCAATCTATACTATATATAGTTTGAAGAAGATATTTTTTTGAAGAAGCAATCTATACTATATTATAAAGCGTCTAAGCAATGGAGTCTCATGTTTGAAAATTGAAGACTTTTGAAAATTCCCATTGCCCTTGCGCAGGAGCAGATTAAAAGAAGAAGAAGAAGAAAGGTAAACCAAAATAAAGTCAGCTGAACAATTTCTGAAATCATGTATTGAAAAAATTCATACGCTTTTCCGGTGTGAAGGAAAGAAAGAAAGTTTTGTATACAGTGAAGGAAAAAGAGAGAGAAGGAGAAGGAGAGAGGAGAAAGGAGGGTATATTTGTCAATTTTACTAATCCAAATTGAACCGTAATATTTTATGGCTATGGACATGAAGTTTGTGGGACTAGATTAATTAGGAAAGTAAATCTAATGTGCCCGTTTGAGAGAGAGCATCTAGCAAGATTGAATAACCAATTTGCCTAGTAGCAAGATAGTTATTGATCTTGGAAAAAATTATTTTAATAAACTAAAATTTAATATGAGCTCTTTTACAGTGGAACAGGAAACACTTTGTGCATATTGATAAAAGAAAAACCCCTTTGATTGACACGCTTTCCATCGAAATGGGTAAATTTTTGAAGAACAATATTTTACAATACTGGAGTTTCCAAAATATTCTGGAAGAATTTTTGCAAATAATCAACAAATTTATTTTGATTAAAACCAGATATGCATTGTAAAATTGGCTTCTCATTACTGCATATGCTACTTGAATTCTCAATCATAATTAAACAAATGTTAGCTACATTTTAAGTAGAGACCTGCAATTGAGTAAAGTTTGAGCGAAATGACTCAAACTCAAGCTTGATTTGATTATAAGCCGAATGATATATAATATCGAGCTTGAACTGAGAATCAATCGTGCTATCCTACTCAATCTAACTCGACTATTATGAAGTTTTTGATATTTT